>CM057459.1:1251957500-1252055000 GCA_016271365.2 Neoceratodus forsteri | reverse complement strand
CCCAAATGTCAGCATGCTGACATTCAACCTATGGTATAAAAGAGGCGGTCCACCAGCCCATACCAGTTCTCCTGCTGGAGACTCCAGCATGTGTAGAAATAGGAGAACCAAGGAGGTTCCTCATAAACGAGGAAAGCAGAAGAGCTGCAATGGAGAAACAGCAGTCAGGGGGAAGGAGGGAGGGAATGCAATGCCTGCTGCCAAGAGCTCCTCTCGAAGATCTGTTACGATATGTTCTTGCATAACTGTACTATCTTATTTTGAAGGGGCTCTTGCAGCAAATAACCATAAGGACTGAATCCCAAGGAGTACAGTAACAGACTCAGTCAGTTGGGAGGAGGACAGTGGCAGTCATAGGAACATTACTACAGGAGGCCCTTGAGGACTGCAAGGCCGAAACCAGATCTACGCCTAGAGACAATGTCCAAACTGTAATGCTTGATAGAAGTGTGGACAGAACTCCAAGTGACGGCTGCACAAACATCTGCAGCAGACACATTTCTAAAGGAGGCAGTGGAGGCAGCCATGCCCCTGGTAGAATGATCTTTGACCTAGCCTTGCAAATGTTTGACATTCTTGCAGAAGCAAAAAAAAAACAACGCAATTAGATAATCACTTAAACACTGTTTGGAAACCGGAGACCCTTTTTTCCTGGGGGCAAATAAAACAAACTGGTCAGATTTTCTGAAAGGGTGGGTATGGTCCAGATAAAAACAAAGCACCCAATGAACATCTACAGCATGAAGTAAAGCCTCCCCTGATTCGAATATTCAGGAAAATAATCAGGCAGGTGAATGGATTGATTCAAATTAAACTCAGACACCACCGTAGGCAAAAACTTAGGATTGGTCTGCAAAGATACTCTGTCTTTGTGGAAAATCAAGTAAGGCTGTTCACACATCAGAGCTTGAAGCTCGGAAATCCTCTGAGATGAAGTAATGGCAACTAAAAACAATGATTTCCATGACAGAAAGCACAGCTCACAGCTTGCAGCAGGTTCAAAGTGAGCAAGAGTGAGCTTCTCCAAAATAAACAGATCCCATGGCGAGACTGAGTCCCGAATGGGAGGTTTCAAATGAAGGATGCCCCACAAGAAGGTGTGGGGCAGATCCAGTTGGGCAATATTTTTGCCATCCATGGGCGCATGGTATGCAGAGATACCGGAAAGGTGCACCTTGATAGAGGAGCACCCCAAACCAGAGTCTGAAAGGGAAAGAAGGTACTCCAGGATGAGATTTACTAGGTAGGTGAAGGGATCCAAATGTCCCAGGGCAGTAGCCCAGTTGTAAAACTGCTTCCCCTTCATGGTGTAAGTGGTTCTGGTGGAGGGCTTCCTCGTGGCCACCAGAACGTCTGCCACCCTGGAGGAAACCCCAAATCGTGCGATGGCTAAGTCTGAAGGAGCCACGTATGTATATGAAGAGACTGGAGGTCCGGGTGAATCAGAGCACCCTGGTCCTGTGAGAGCACGTCAGAGCAAAGGGGCAGAGGAAAAGGAGGTTCCACTGCCAGCTGTTGCAACAATGGGAACCATATCTGTCCCGGTCAGTAAGGGGCTATCAGAATGTCTTCCCCCTCTGATTACAGCTTGAGAAGAACTCTGCAGAAGTGGGAAAGGAGGAAAGACATACAGAAACCTTCCTGTCCAAGAGAGGGACAACACATCTCACCAGAAAACACCAGGCCCTGTGTGACAGGGAGATCCTGCCACTCATGACATGGTATTTTCAACATTTACAGGTTTCATACACATAAGGTATATACATCTAGGTATTTTATGACATAGTGCCATTGCATACTAAATCCAACAATGAGGAACACAGCCTGTTTTACATCAGCTCAGGGTCACAACAATAAACTCCATGTACGAGGATCTGAGAGGGAATAGGAAAATTAAAGAGGACACTATAGCACTGTCAAGAAAGGGGATGGGGGTGCCCATAGGTGGGCAGCCTTATGGACTAGAAATAGTAAAGGATAGATTAGGCTTAGAAATAGAAGAACTGTTGCAACAGATTTAAGAAAAGGTCAGTCCTCAAGAGTGGCAAGAGCTCCCTGTCACATATCCACCACCTTAAGAGGGAAGCAGTTATTGCAGACTGCTTACCACCTTCCTGTCCCAGGAAGGGATGGAACTTCCACCCATCCCTCTTCAGAAACTCTGTCTCAGGGACCCTATTAACGATAAACACTCTATCACAAACATAGTGGATATCATCATTCTTTATCCTGAGGCATTAACACATTTCTCAGCAGAGACTAACAGTACATTTCCTGAACTATCTCCTTTTAGGGAAAGTATGTCATATTTCTTAACAAAAAAATCTGGATGGCTGGAAAGTCCAGTACCATAGCAACCATTTCTCTGGGGTGAGTAATTACCTGCTCCATCCCCATCAGTCATGTCAATTTTAAGCAGGGGCCCAGTACCAGGTTCAACCCCTCTGTACAAACCCACTATGCCTTTTGATTCATTAATTTGCTACAGATACAGACACCTGAGGGTAGACACTTTAGGTGTTACCCCAATGCAGGTTCCACTCTGTTTTCCACCCACCTCCTCCTCTGTAGGTTTTTCAAATAAAACACATGTACCACCTCCTTGATCTTAACATATTGTAACATTTTGGCAATATTAGCATCTTTAGCCTGCAGTATACCCCAGTCAATGCGGTTAATAGATTTAGCTGCATCAATACAATAAAAAGTCCCTTCAGCCTCATAGGCTTCTTCTTGCTTGCTTGGAGTCTTCAACCCCAGCACAATATCACTAGGCACAGTCTTACCTGGGGTCTCACATTCAAGTTCCATTCTTGCATCTCCAACCTCCAACAGATAACATTCTGGGAACACAGGAAACAAAGGAACATCCTGCTCAGTCGGGGGTGAGGGTCCTCCTTTAACTGAGCCCACGAACAATCCGCCTCCAACTCTTCATCCAAACTCTCCAGCAGGAACCTCTCAAGCACTGTCATTGGTGTTCCGCCTCTAGCCACTGTCTACTCATCCAGCGGATCATCCTCATCAGGGTCTCCAGCTCCAGGGTGTTGTCTCTTGCACCTCCAGTCTGCCTTGACCTGCATCTCTTTGTTGTCTTCTGGCTAGGCCTTCCTCTGAGCTCCGAGGTCCAGTCCAGTCAGCAACTTCTCTCCCAGTCTGTCAGCCATGGTTCTTGTAAGAACTCCACGGACTTTCTTCTCCAGCAGCTCCTGGTGCATCGGTCCACCTGGGATATCTAGGCGATATCCACCAGAAAACGTCCCTCTTCAGCCAGTCCAGATACGTCCAGCAAGTTATCCCACTTCTAACATCAAGTCTGTGGAGGGGTTGTGGGATAACAGATGGACCAGACACCAAACTTCAGGTTCAACACACAGTCTCTGTGTGATGTTTCTTCAGAATACAGGAAATAAGCTTCAGCAATGGCATATTCCTTCTTCAGTACATCAGTTTGCAGCAACAGACTATGAATGTCCTTTCTGTGCACTTAGCCAGCACCTACTGACACTGATCCAACTTACCAGATGAGATGCAACCTCCACCCCATGCGGGCCCAGTTTGCATAGGTAGTGGGGGCCCAGAAAGAAAAAGGAAAAAAAAAAAGCTATAGACAAAGAACCTCAATGCAGAATCACTGAAAGAAAGGTTACCTCAAAGGGCATTGGCAACAAATCAAGTTTCAAAGAAATACAACATCACATACCTACTTCCATAATGCAAAGCATCATGGGATATATGGAAATCACCATGACATTCAGACTTGTTCACTTTACAGCAATTCACATGCATTTAAACAGTGCAACTAACAATTTCTGTAACAGTCACCTAGTACTTTTTATCATTATCAAAAACACCTAGTGCCATGGCATTTTCAACATGTACAGGTTTCGTAAACATAAGGTATATATACATCAAGGTATTTTATGACATAGTGCTATTACATACTAAATCCAACAACAATAAACACAACCTGTTTTACATACACTTGGAGGTCACCACAATAACCTCCCTGTACGAGGACCTGAGAGGGAAAAGGAAAATTAAAGAGGACACCACAGCACAGTAAAGAAAAGGGAGGGGGTGGCCAACCTTATGGACTAGAAATAGTAAAGGACAGATTAGGCTTAGAAATAGAAGAACTGCTGCAACGGATTTAAGAAAAGGTCGGTCCTCAAGAGTGGCAAGAGTTCCTTGTCACATAGTGTTTCTTTGAAACTTGGCTTATTGCCAATGCCCTTTGGGGTATTCTGCACTGAGGTTCTTTGTGTTTAGCTTTTTTATTTTATTTTTTTTTTTATTTGAGCCCACACCACCCAAGCAAACTAGGCCCACATAGGGGAAGCTGAATCTCAACTGAAAAGTTAGATCAGTAGGTGCTAAGTGCAGAGGAAGGACATGCATAGTCTGCTGCTGCAAACTGATGTACTGAAGAAGGGATATGCCATTTCTGAAGGTTATCTCTGTATTTTAAATAAATATCACACAGAGATTGTGTGCTGGACCTGACATTCAGTGTCTGGTCCATCTGTTAACCCACAACCCTTCCACACCCTGGATCTAGCAAGCAGAAAGTGGGCAGTTTTGCATTGAGTGGGGACACAAAGAGGTCTAACTTGGGGCGACCCCACCTGTTGAAGAGATCCTCGAACATGGAGGATAGGAGCCCCCCGTCATGCGATTTCAACCTGGGGCAGCTTAGGGTGTCAGCCAGGACATTTTGGACGCCTGGAACATGAACTGCCATTAAAACCAGGAAGTGTTCTATGGCCCAATGCCAAACTCTCATGGCCTCCTGCACAGGGAGTACAAATGAGTCCCCCCCCTTGCTTGTTGATATAAAAGACTACCAACATGCTGTCAGTCTGAATCAAAAGAGGGCCCAGGAGGAGATGAGTCTGAAAGGCCTAAAAGGCAAAGAGGACTGCGCTCATCTCGAGCACATTGTTGTGGAGATGCTGCTCCTAATGAGACCAGGTCCCCTGGGTCTGAAGGTCAGCTAAGTGGGCACCCCAGCCCAGACAGGACGCCTCTGTCGTGACAATCTGAGTTGGAGATTCTGCCCAGAAGGGGACACCGCTGAGGAGGTTGGAGGGGTTCATCCACCAAGACAGTGTTTGCTGCACAGGACTGGAAACCAGCACCTCCTGTTCCAAATCATCTGTGCGTTGGTCCCACTGAACCCGTAGGGTCCACTGAGGCACCCTCGTGTACAGGCAGGGCAAGTGGAACATTGACAATGGCCGCCGCATGTCCCAAGAGCCTAAGGGATGACCTGGCTAGGACTTGTCATGACGAGGACACCAATTGGGCCTGTGCTCTCAGTTCCATGTCACAACAGTGACTGTGGAATGGCGACCCGTGAAGAGGGCGCAAATCCCGCTGCGTAAAGACAGGGAACAAAGTATTTTTTTGTGAGGACGAAGCACCGCCCCTTGTGGAGGGCTTTGCCCCCCTTTAAGATGCCAACTCGAGGGGGGGGATACCTCGGGGATGGGGAGCAATGCCGGTTGCCCGGAAGTGTCTGTGCTGTGGTTCCATCGTCCTCTTCATGGGTCGCTGTACCAGTCCCCATATTAACTGGTTACCATGCTCTTAGGTGCTCTGCTCTGTCTGGAGGCAGGAGTGCCTTGCCCTGAGCTGAATCTAACATTGCTCCGATGAACTGCAGTCTTTGACTTGGCCAGAGGGAGCAACTGGGTAGGGTTCAGGGCGATGCCCAGCATCTGAAACAAACTGAAGGTGATTTCCATTGTCTGGAACAGTTGGCCTCTGGAGGGGGTGGTGAGGAGCCATTCATCGGGGTAGGGAAAGACGTAAAAACCCTGTCTCCAGAGGGCAGCATCCACTACTGCCAGGCACTTGCGAAGACCCGAGGTGCCATGGAAAGGCTGAAGGGTAGGGCCCTGAACTGGTAATGGTTCCCCTGGAAGCAAAAGCGTAGGAATATCCCGTGAGGCCAGAACACCTGGATGTGGAGTTAGGCATCCTGCATATCCAGGGAGCAGACCCAATCTCCTTGATGAAGGAGGAGTAGAAGACCCTGAAGGGTAACCATCCTGAAGCGTTTGTATTCTACAAACAGATTCAGGTGGCTGAGATACAAAACTGGTCTCAGATCGCCGATCTTCTTTGGGACCAGGAAGAAAACTGAATAGAAACCCTTTCTCCTTTGATTTACGGGAACAGGTTCTATATGTTTTTTGCTCAACAGTGCCTGGATCTCCTCCTGGATAAGGGCAATGTTATCTGGAGGGTAATGGGAGTGCAAGGGAGGGTTGTCCAGGGGTATCTCTTGAAATCCAAGAGTGTGTCCCCTATTTACCAGCTGAAGCACCCACTGATCCGAGGTGATTCTGCCCCATCCATCCAGGTAAAAGGAAAAGTGACCTTCACCGTCTTCCGCAAAGCCTCTGCCAGGGTCGGTGGGGGGGAGAAGGGTGTCGGGCAAGGCAGTGGCGGAGGCTCCTGTCACCTGAGAGGGAGCCTTACATTTAAAGGCTCCTCTGGGCTGCTGTCCCCGGGACTGCTGATGCGGGTTCCTACGAAAGGGCTGACGCTGTTGGGGTTTTGGCTGAGAACAGTATAAAGAATGTACCATCTTCAGGGCCTGGCCAGATTCCTGCAGGCAGGAGATAATATTCTGGACATCCTCTCCAAAGAGTACCGACCCCCTGAAAGGGGCATCAAGGATTTTAGCCTGTATTTCAGGGGCAAAGCCGGAAACCCTAAGCCAGGAATGGCAGGAATACAAATGCTCATGGCCGCTGCCCGTCCGGCCACGTCGGCAGCATCGAAGGACATGATTTCCAACATCTGACCCAGACTTCAGAAGCTGGGTCAACTGAGACTCAGTGGCATCATCTGGCAGGGTTTGCACCAATTCCAGAGCTTTGTCCCACAAGGCATTCTGGTACTGGATCATGTGGGCTAGGAAGTTCAAGGACCTAATAGCCAAAATAGCTGTGGCATAGACCATCTTGCCAAGAAATCCACCTGATTAGACTCCTTGTCTGGAGGGTGCATGCTGAGATGTCTGGGTCTCTTAGTAGGGTCATGAGCAGCGCTCATGACCACTGAGTCAGCCATGGGATGCTGCCCAAAGAAGAGTTTGTCCTTGGGTGCGTGGTAAAATCTGCTTTCTTAGGCAGGGCTGGGGTGGAAAGTAGGTGATTCCAGGTGGCTTTTACTGACATCTGCAAAGGAGTCAATAAGGGGAGGTATGACCGTAGGCAATGTGTCCTTTTTATGGAGGAAGGTTGCTAGGCATTGCTGTTCTGGGTCTAGTTACTCCAAGTCCCAGCCCATGAGGGACTGAATGTGCCTCATGATGTCCAGAAAAGTTGGATCGTCAGGAGGGGATCTGGGGGTATCCCTGGGTTCCACAGGTTCGGAGTGTAACCCGGAATCCTCGAAGTCCTCCTCCTCCAAGGAATCCCCACCAGATGTTTCAGAGTCCGAGTCCGGCATTGGTGGATGGCGATCCTTCTTACGTCAGTCCTCTTCATCACCAGGAGACCGGGGACTGGAAGGAAGAACCCGGACAGGTAAGGTTAATGGTTCCCTCTGAGGAGGGGTAGGAGGCCTTTTCTGGGGTTCCCTGCTCTGCATGAACTCCCACCAAGGGGCACTGAGTGGGAAGGCATAGGATCCCCCAGTGTTGGTCCCTGAGGCTTCACAGGTTCCAGCATCTGTCCCTGAGGAACCGAATGACCCGATGACAGCTCTTGTGGTGAAGGGCTAGCCCGCGTCGGTCTCAAAGGACCAAGCAGTGCAGCAGGTGTTGGTTGTGGCTGTCCCAAAAGGAGTGACTGGTGCCAACCAAGGCTCACCCAACGACTGTGAAGGAGTCACCGCGGTAGACACCGGTGTGCCCAGCACTGGCTGAAAAGGTGGCTGATGCTGGTCAGGCGACGCAGCCCGCGCAGGTGTAGCCTGTGTAGGGAGGAAGCCCACGGAGAGGGAAAGACAAGCGCATGCTCTAGGGGTAGCTGAGAAGTGTTGGTCCCTGAACGCGGGACTGATGTAGGCAATGCCAAGACTGGAGGGGTGGAGGGCCGAGACCCACTGTCTGGAGAGCCAGTCAAGCAACTGGCTGAGAATCCACACGAAAAAGGGGCCTTAACTTCAGGGTCTTTGGGGCTGGGGACGATGTCCGAAGCCTGGAGGAGCCTTTGCTCAAAATGGTGATGATGATGGGAGGCAAAGATATGGGCAGCCCGGAAGGAGTGAGGGCTGCTGATGAAGGTGGACCGACCTCCCACAGGAGAAAGATCCAGAAGCGGCCGCTGAATTGTGCAGTGACCTGGGGCGGAAAGCTGACCAGGGCCGATCCCTATTCTTGTCATGGTGCTCGTGCTTCCCGCTCTACTTCTCTTTGTGGGAAGAAGTAGTAGAAGCCCTGGAGGTCGGGAGGAAGTAAAGTCTTTTGCCCAGGAGCCCCTTCCCCCATCGTCTCTAACTTCTGCTGCAGAAGGAAAACCTGAAGGGTTTTTGAGCAGTGTCTCTGCATGGCCTGGTTAAACTTCTGGCAGGCTGGCAGGCCTCAGTGTTGTGGCTAGGGCCTAGGCAAAGCAGGCATGAGGAGTGGCCATCCTTAGCGAGGATTTGCTTGCTGCAGGCACACTTCGTTCACTGGTCAGAAGTTGTTACTGGAGAAGAAGACACACAGGAACGTGGGAAAAAAAAAAAGAAAGAAAGACAGTAAATTATGAAAATAAATTGCGGTTGAAATGTGTTGAAAATGGCAGTCGATAGGAAGAAGTTGTCCGTGGAGGTCCGAACTGCGTGGTTCGACAGCGGAAGAAGAACTGGGGATGGGCTGGGGGACTGCCCCTTTTATACCATAGGTTGGACGTCAGTGTGCGACGTCAGGGATGGTCCCCCACTGAATACTGCTAGCTAGAAGTTTTCCTTGTGGTCCTAGCGCCTGGCAGCTCAGTCCTTATGGTTACTGCCTGCTGCAATACCCCCCTCAAAGTAAGAGCTGGTGTTCCTTTGTTTCAAGGAGACAGGTTCTATTGCCCTTTGTTGTAGCAGGGTGTGAATTTCCTCCAGGAGTAATGGAATGTGTTCTGGAGGGTAATGGGAAGGCACTGGTGGATGGTCTGGAGGTAGTTCCAGAAGCTCCAGAGCATGGCCTTGGGCTATTATCTGCAGGACCCAGCATCTGAAATTACCTTCCTCCACTGGTCCAGGTGGAGGGAAGGGTAACGCTGACCACCACCCCTGGAGACACAGGTGGTGGGGGGGAGAGTACGAAGGAGTCAGACAGAGCCGGCTGTTTCAGCAGCTGTCACATGACCACCTCTAGGGGCTTCTGAGTGGGCACCTGGGGTGGGGCCTGGTGGGGGTAAGGTTGCTGCTGCTCTAATCTTGCCCTGCTGTCTAGTTGCAGATCTATGTCTGGTCATGGCTGGACGAAAAGGCACCCTCTGCCTAGTTTTAGGCTTGGTACGATACATGGAATTTGCTGACTTCAGGGTTCCAGCTGAAGCCTCTCAATTGGAAAGAATGTCTTGCACATCTGTTCCAAACAGCTTATATACCCTAAATGGTGCACTGAGGATAGATTACTGGACATCATTAGCTTAGCCAGACACTCTCTGAGCCAGGAGTGCCTTCTCAGACAACTAGCAGAGGCAGTTGCTGTGGCATCAGAAATATAACAGGTGGATTGTAGATGTTTATTTACACTGGCACCTGCAGGCAGGGCATTCAGTCATCTCCTGTTCAGCAGTGCTCTTTGGGAGGGCCAGGGCTGCTGCTTTAGCCTTCCTCTGAAGAGTATTCTAGTATTTTACCATGCGTGCTTAGTAGCAATCCTCAGTCCTAGGGAGGCTGAAGCAGAAGTTCTTGTGGTCAAAACATCAAGTCTCCTGGACTCCTTGTCAGGAGGAACGGAACCAACACACTTTGGAACCTTAGACCTGTCATGGGCTGCACTGATGACCACAGAATCCGCTTCGGGCTGGCCTGCAAAAAGGGTTTGCCTGAGGGGGCCTGGTACAGCTTATCTGCCTTACTTGGTATGGCAGGTATCATGTTAGTCTTGTACCTGGCAGCCAAAGTGGCAACCTCTAGGGCTGGCAGAAGGAGGAGGAGAAAAATAACTACAGGTGGTTTATCAGACAGTTCTAAGAAGTCTGCTAAGTCCTTCTTAATAATATGCTGCTCCTCTGCATCAAACCCCATTGCAGACTGGAGTTTCTGTATCACTGTTATAAAGAAGGGGTCTTCAGGGGGAGACCTGGGGGTATAAACCACTGAGCCTTCACTCCCAGTAGAGACTGTGGAACTGGTTCTACTGTAGGTGTCCAAAAATTCTTCTCCCTCTTCCTCCTCATCCAGAATAAACTCTGGATTATATTCCTGGTCCTAACTGACGTGGTCTGGAGGACACAGTGGTGGAGCTGAAGAATCCATCTGGCGCACTGACTTGGCAGGCATCATCGCGAGAGGAGGAGGTAACAGATGTTTAAGAATGTCCGTAAAGGACGCAATAACCGTTTGAACGTTGGTGCCCATGTTTCGGTCGATGAGAACGCCAACAGATGTCGTCGAGGAAGGTAAGGGCCCCGTTGACTGTGACACACCAGCCGTGATAGGTCTGGAGGTGCTAGAGGTCGACCTGGCCATGTCGACGGAACAGAGCAGTCGACAGTCCACAGGAGGTCATACATGAGCGAATGGGCTACCTACAACGCACAGGGGAGGTCCTTGCCTTTTCGTTCTATCTACCCCTATGCTTGTGGTGTTGAGACCCAGATATCTTCTCCAAGGACATGGATCCCTTTGATCTGAGGAGTGGGCTGGTGATGCAGCGGGTGTTTCCTGGTGGAACTCTTTCTCCATTTGGGCTAAGCGTTGTTTCAACAGATGCTTTTCTAAAGCGTCCTTTCTGCATCACCAGGTGGCTGTGTTAAAGCTCTTACAAATCGGGTCACCTTGACATTGTGGTCCGGGGCCAAGACAACACACGCAGATGTTGTGCGAGTCTTTCAAATAAATTTTTCACAGCACTGACAATATCAGAAGAGTCTGGACGATGTTGGCTCTGGAGAAGACATACATGCTGCTGAAAATCAAAGCGATTACTTTAAGAATAAATAAAAAAAAAAGACTCATCAGCAATGGTGTTTTCATAACAGGGTCTGAACATAATGATCAACCGTGGGAAAAGAACCGAGGAGGGAAGGGGTCGCCCCATGTTTATATAAGAAGAGCAGATGTAGGTCATCATGGGTGGCCCCTAGTGGACTGCTTGCAGAAAGTTTCCATGTGATCCTAGTGCCAGTCATCTATAATTCCATACATGTGGCCTGATGAGAGATATCCTTGAAGAAAATATCCACTTTCACAGTTAAGTGCTCCACACTGCACCACACTGCCTTTTTAGCCAACTGGCAAGAAACTGTGCATCAAGATCATTATTTATTCTTCTGATACACACAGGCAATAGATATATAAATATTAACAAAAAAATAATTAAAACCCAAGGGAATAGGAATAGTGCAGATAGACTACTAGATAACAAAGCTGTCTGATGGCCAACTGGCCCTTTTCATGTGGAGGACCCAGGTTTGATTCCTGGGGCAGAGTCCTAGTCGGGCAGCAGGGGGCCATGCTGCACAGTACCTGCAGGACATGCTCCTCCTCCAGGAAAGAAGGGCTGCAGACATTGTTATTTGGCTACCCCTGGTGGCCCATGGGGATAGGGAGTCAAGCAGCAGCATCCATTCTGTATACCCTAATGCTGAAAGTGTCTTCAAGGCAATGAACCTCACTTCTTTTTCCCCCCAGAAAAACACTTTATTGAAAGTTTTGGTAATGCAAATTACAGTCAGAGTTTCAATACTAACAGTATGTCTACACAGTAATATTGCAAAGTATGATAGCTACAAAGACACAGTCTGATCTCATACAGAAAAAAGCACACACAGAAAGTACAGTTACATAAGACCTTACCGTAACAGTAGATCTTCGAGACAGGCTCTTGCAGTAGGTACTCACAAGTAGGACTAGGCCGCCAGGCGTCCGGACTACACAGAAAAATTCTAGCTAGCAGTGTCTGTCGGGGATCGCCCCTGTCGTCATGTGACGGACATCAATGTGACACTATATAAGGAGCGGTCCCCACGCCCACCATCCAGTTCTCCCGCTGGAGACCTGTAGAGGTTAGACAGGAGAGGGCTCCTGGAGCCTAAAAGGTACAATATGAAAAACCACAAAAGGAAACTTGGGGGGTTGGATTAGGGAAAGCGGTAAGTACCGCAAGAGCCTCTGTCGAAGTTCTACTGTTACAGTAAGTTCTTACGTAACTGTACTATCTTATTTCGAGAGGGCTCTTGCAGTAGGTACTTACAAGTAGGACGGAGTCCCAAGCAGTGACCTAAGACAGGTCTGAGACATAGGGAGGCAGGAGACAGCTTCCTAGCCATTCTAAGGGATTCATGAAAGGAGCCCTTGTAGGACAGCAAGGCCAAAGACTGCTCTTCGCCTCAACGCAATGTCCAAGCTATAATGCTTGGTAAAAGTATGGACAGAACTCCAAGTTGCAGCTGTGCAAATGTCTGCAGCCGAACCATTCCTGAAACAAGCAGTAGAAGCAGCCATGCCTCTGGTTGAATGTCCTTTAACCTGACCCGGATGGGTTTTGTGGTACTTCTGGTATCAGAAGGTAAAGCAGTTTGCCGACCATTTATTTATTTATTTTTATTTTATTTATTTAGTTTTTGTTGACCGGGTAAGTGCACTAGACAAATCCTGCCTATCTTCAGGCACGACCCGGGGGAAGGGGATATAGATGAATGCCAACTGACCTTGAATTAGATTAAGCTGTTTGGACAAACACTGTTTAGAAACCGCGGTGCCCACTCTTTTGGATGCAAAGGAAACAGTTGGTCAGATTTACAGAGGGACTTACACTACCGGTCAAAAGTTTTAGAACACCCCCATTTTTCCAGTTTTTATTGAAATTTAAGTAATTAAAGTCCAGTGAATAACCTGAAATGGTACAAAGGTAAGCGGTAAACTACTAGAGGTTAAAAAAAAAAGTTTAGGTTAGCAAAAACTGCTTTAGAGAAATTGCAAAGAAAGCCAAGGTGTCAGTGAGTACAGTTTCCAACACCATCAAAAGGCACTTGGAAACTGGAGGAAACTCTGACAGGAAGAGGTCTGGCAGACCCAAAGCCACAACAGAATCAGAAGACAAGTTTCTGGGAGTCAAAAGCTTGCGTGACAGGCGGCTCACAGGACAACAGCACAGAGTGACTGGCACCCTGAACCAAATGGGCTACCACGCATTTTGCAGCCATGCAATACCCTCTGGTCTATGCCTAGTTGGTCAGGGGTTCATCCTACAGCAAGATAATGACCCAAAACATACCTCCAGGCTATGTCAGAACTACCTTCGAGGAAAAGAACAAGACGGTAGGCTTCAAATCATGGAATGGCCAGCACAGTCTCAGACTTAAACCCCATCGAGCTGGTTTGGGATGAACTGGACAGAAGGGTGAAAGCAAAGCAACCTACAAGTGCAACACATTTGTAGGAACTTCTGCAACAGTGCTGGGAAGAACTTCCGAACAATATTTGATGTCCATTGTAGGGAAGAATGCCACGGCGCGTTGGCAGTTACAGTATATCTGCAAAAGGTGGCTACTTTGATGAGTCAAAATTTAGATTAAATTTTGTTAAACAAAATGATTCTATGATTTCTTTTTTATCTCCAATTGTTTATTTGTTCTATGCTTTAATTTCAGAGTACGATGAGACATTAACCTGTGTAAATTTCAATAAAAACTGGAAAAATGGGGGTGTTCTAAAACTTTTGACCGGTAGTGTAGTCCTGCCCGTATAGTACCTGAGAAGTCTGTGTATATCCAAGGTATGCAGAAGAGCTTCTCCCCTGTTGGGAGTATTCCAGATAGTACACCGGGAGGTCCAGGGATTGATTCAAGGTGGATTCAGATACCACCTTGGGTAGGAGCTTGGGATTAATCCGCAGAGCCACCTGGTCTCTGTGAAATATCAGATAAGGTATCTTACACATGACAGCCTGAAGTTCGGAAATTCTTCGAGCTGAAGCAACAGCCACTAGGAAAAGCCCTTCCCAGAAGAGGTAGCGCATGTCCGCACTCGCTGCCAGCTCAGAGAGTGGCTGGTTGAGCTTTTCAAGAATGAAGTTTAAGTCCCAAGGAGGAGCAGGGCTCCTGATTGGGGGCTTCAGATGAAGAATCCCTTTCAGAAAGGTTTTGTATACCTGCAACTGTGCCAATGTCTTTTGTCCTATTGGAATATGATAGGCAGAAATGGCTGAAAGGTGGACCTTTAGGGTCGAATAACTAAGACCCAAGTCATAAAGGTGCAGCATGTAGTCTAAGACCTTCGTGACTGAACAGGAAAAGGGTTCAATCCCTTGTGAATCTGCCCAGATGGAAAACCTTTTCCATTTCATGGCATATGCAGCTCTGGTGGAAGGCTTCCTGACCTCTACCAAGATCTGTGCCACCCTCAGGGAACCCCAAAGCAGGCAGCTGCTATCTCAGAAGGAGCCATGCATGCAGATGAAGGGACTTGAGACCTGGATGAAGCAGGGTCCCCTGTTCCTGAGTCAAGAGATCTTAGGAAACCAGAAGTGGAAAGGGAGGTTCCACTGACAGTTGTTGCAGTAGAAAGAACCAAATTTGTCTCAGCCAGAAGGATGCAATGAGGATCATTCGAGCTCCTTCTGACTACAGTTTCATTAGAACACTATGGATCAACGGAAATGGAGGGAAGGTGTACATGAACCTCCCCTTCCAGTAAAGAGACAGCGCGTCTCGCCAGAAAAAAACACGCCCTGGAACAAGCGAGTTGGTAGTTTTGCGTTGAATGGGGAGGCAAACAGACCTATTTGAGGCCTTCCCCACTTTGCGAAGATTTCGTTTACCACCGACTGAGCTCCCGCTTGTGTGTAGCTAAATTGCATCTGCCAGGATGTTCTGGACACCTGGCACATGTACCGCTGTCAGATGAATGTTGTGGTCGACCGCCCAGTACTACACTCTCATTGCTTCCCTGCAAAGGGGGTAAGAGCGGGTTCCACCTTGTTTGTTTATGTACCAGACTACGCACATATCTGTCTGAATCATAAGATGACCCGGATGAATGAGATGATGAAAGGCCTCGAGCGCACTCAAAACTGCTCTCATCTCGAATATGTTGATATGAAGAGACAGTTCTATGTGGGACCAAAGACCTAGTGTCTTGTGAGGACCCAGATGTGCTCCCCAATCCAGACCTGAAGCATCTGTCATCAGGGTTTGTGAGGGGTTGACTGATCAAAACGGAACCTCTTTAGAGAGGTTGTCCTGTTTGAGCCACCACAAGAGATAGTTTCCCACTGGATCCGAAAGCATAATCTCGTGGTCCAGTTTGTCTCCCCTCTGGTCCCACTGGCTTGAGGGTCCATTGTGATACTCTCATGTGGAGTTTGGCCCCAATAGTCACAGGATCGATCTGGCTGGTACCCTCTTCTGTGAGGTGACCATTTGTGCCTGATGCTGCAAGGTAGATATCCTGTCTTGCAGTAGGAAAGCTTTGCCCTGTACCGTGTCCAAAACTGCCCCAATAAATTGGAGCTGCTGGGAAGGGACTAAGTGGGATTTGGCATAATTGACTGTAATTCCCACCCGATGGAAAGTGTCCAGGGTAAGGTGCAGATCCTTGACTAGGGCTTCCCTAGAGGAGGCTGATATCAGCCAGTCGTCCAGGTAGGGAAAAACATTGACACCCTGCCTGCGCAAAAAAGCTGGCACCACTTCTAGGCATTTCGTGAATACCCTGGGGGCCGAGGAATGGCCAAAGGGTAGTGCTTTGAACTAGAAATGCACCCCCTGAAAAACAGAATCAGAGGAATTTGTGGTGTGGCGGACAAATCAGGATGTGCAGGGAAGCATCCTGCATGTTCAGGGCGCACAGCCACTGACCCTTTTGTAAGAGAGGAAGTAATCTGGGAAGAGACAGCAGTCTGAACCTCTTGTATTGAACAAAGAGATTCAGAGAGCTCAGATCTAGAATTGGTCTGAGGTCACCTCTCTTCTTGGGAACCAGGAAGAAATGAGAGTAGTACCCTTTTCCCTGATGCTTTACGGGAACTGGTTCTATTGGGTCTATGTGATAATGGCAAACGACTAAAGGCGATCACCGTTATCGCTCAGTCAGAGTGCCAAACACATTTTCAGCACTCTGACAACCCCAGCACTCAGAACAACGGCACAGGACATATTTTTACTGCTTTCTGTAGGCTGCGCACTCTTACTTATGGATTCTCAACTCGGGGTGTATGTCGGGAGGGTGGGGTGAAAGCAGTAAAAAAAAAAAATCAATCGCACTGCGCCAGACCAGTACCTCAACCACCCCAGCCACTAACCAATCCCGGCGCAACTCAACCAGCAACCGCAGCACCACCCCTACAGCCTCTCCACCCCTCACCAGCCTGCGCCCCAGCGTCATTATGGCGACATCCCTGTCGCCTAGTTCACCCTCAACCGGGTACGCCTCTACTCTTTCCATTGCCATGAGTGGATTGTGCCAGGAAGGAGTCGCTGTAATGGACGGCGCCCTTCCTCATGCGCCCACTTCACGGGTTACCAGTTCTACTGCTGCCTTTGCCAGCAAGGACATGATTTCCTCTCTCACCAAGGGTAGGTGGTTGAACAGGTAGGATGAATGACCTGGAGGTCTTCTTCGGGGTCTTTCTATGAATTCTACTGCGTGACCTTTGGCCACCAGTTGAAGAATCCACAAGTCTGTTGTTATTCTCTCCCACTCTGGTAGGTGACAGAAGAACCTGCCCCCTACTGGCTCCTCTGGAAGGCATGCCAGTGGAGGTGGGAGGTTTAAGGAGTCAGGAGGTGGAGGGCAAGGCCAAGGCCGTGGCTCCCGAGGCTTTATGGGACTTAGCCGGGGGAGCTCTAGCGGCCAAGGTTGCCTGACATTTGTTCTGACGTCTGTTCTGATTTGGTCTTTGTTGGCGACGCTGTTGCCTCCAAAATGGCCATTTCTGCTTCTGTGGAGGCTTGTACATAAATTGTACCAAATGTAGGGCCTTGCTCTTATCTTGGTGGTCAGTGATTATGTCCTCTACGTCCCAGCCGAAAAGGACCGACCCTCTAAAGGGAGCATCCTGTATGGCCAACTGGACCTCTGGTGCCTGGCCTGAGATCCGCAGCCAGGCATGACGTCATAGACTAACCGCAGTAGCTGAGCCCCTACCTGCAGCATCCACTGCATCGTAGGTGGCATGCTACATGTGAAAACAAGTGGATCTAGCCGACAGTACTAGATTTGCCATTTCATCCTTTAGGGCAGCGTCTTGAAGACAGAGTACCTTGGACTCCAACTGACCTAGGACTGATTTTTGGTAGTCCCCCATATGGGTGACGTAGTTTAGTGCTCCAATTCTAAGGTGGAGGAAGAGTAAATCGACCTCCCATACTGATCCAGAATTTTAGGTTATTGGGGCACTAAGGTGTTTGGGTTTAGCAGGACCTATCATGGGCCGCACTAATGACCACTGAATCGGCCTTAGGATGAAGACTGAAGAAGTCTATCATCTGGAGATTGATAAAGTCTGTCTGCCTTTCTGGCTACTGGGGCCAGAGAAGAAGGTTGCTTCCATTTTGTGGTGATCAATTCCTCATGCAGTTCAATCCACGGCGGAATGAGGTTTGGAGAGGAATCAGCCAAATCTAAATGAGCTGCCAGTCTCTGCCTCTGCGGGTCCTGGGCAACTGTGCGCCCATCGTAGGCTGCTTGGATCTTTCTTAGGAGCTCCAAGAAGAAGGATCCTCCGGAGGGGATTTGGGAGATGCCTTCGATTTCTGATCATCCTGTGTGGGTGTTTCCACATTGGAGTCAGAAAGGACCATGTCGCTATCTGAGTTCCAGGAATCCTGGTCACTAGGCAAGCTGATGGCCGGAAGCGGCAGTTCCACTGGCCTGGAAAATTCTGCAGGCCTGGAAAACTCCCAGGGCCTAAGGTGAGAATCTGGACAATTGGCCTGTGTCGGGCCCTCAGGGCCGGATGCTGGAAAGGATCAGACGTAGGAGGCCTTGGAGCCAAAGTTGGGGCCATCAGCGGCTGATGCTTCTCCAGTTCTGACGTGTGCCGTGACTTTGCTTCTGCTCACCGGTTCTTAAGGACCGCCTGAAGGTCCACTTGAGGCTGGGGTGATGGGTTATTAAACCCGCAGCTAGGGTACCCGTAGTAGCAGTAGTTAAAGCCTGATGGAGGGTAGCCCAACACATGGAATCCTGACGCTGGGTATCCTGGCGTTGGGTACTGAGGAGGACAGTCCGGCGACGGATGTCCACAAGGATTTCCAGGTGGTCCTGATGGAGAGTCTGAAGGCCCTGCCAGAGTAATCATCAGATCTGTACCGCGTCCCACAGGGTACTCAGAAGGCCCCGATGGAAGAGGCGGACAAGAGGGTCCCGAAGGTCCTGGTGTCTGGCCCGACAAACGGCCTTGCGGGACTGAATCACCCAAGGGGGTCGGAGGACTATTGTCTGGTCAGACACTGGCTCTGGTGTCTGAGGCACTGGCAGAGGGTGAGGAGACCCCTGTTGGCAGGTAATCTCCTGCCTCCGCATCCCCTGCAGGGAAACTGAACGTACCGCTTCTGCTGGTGGTAAGGGAGAGGAAAGGGTGGTGTCCTTCGACAGCTGCATATCCGTCAGCTGTGCCATCACCTCTTTGTCAGGCCTGTTATCGAGGACCGACGGAGGATCCGAGGCTGGGAGTCCGTCAGAGGAGCCAATGGGTAACTTAGCAGCCACAGCGTGACACAACTTGGCAGAACTCTACTACCGATACCACTCATACCACTAGGCCTTGAAATCTTGGGAGGCCGTAGAAGAGGTGGGTGCCTCCTGATCTCAGGAGGCTCCTGTTAGGTCCAACCCCGAGCCAGATGGATGGGTCGACTGCTATTACGTAGCTACCAAAGCGGTCATCGAAGACGAATCCCCTGGAAGGGATGTTACCTGAAGGGAAGCAATTTCAGTGGGAGGTAGCAGAATGGCTGGGGACCCTTCCCGGTTCCGATGTCTCTCCTTGTCCTTCTTCTTATGGTGGCCCTTCAGAGAGGATGACGATTGCCTGAGTTTCTTCAGCTCCTTCTCCATGTTGGCCATTTTTTCTTTTAAAAGATGGGCTTCTGGAGACTGTAGCCAATGTTAACGTGTGGATACGTTAGGCTTCTGGCAATGCTCGTACCCTTCCACCTTATTGCCTGGGCCCAGGAAAAAAAGGCAGAGAGAATGGCTGTCCTTGTGAGGAAGCTGAGTTCCACAGGAGTCGCACTTGTTCTTATGCGATTCCGAAGGCGTCGGAGACGACATACATGATGATTTTTGTTAAAAAAAAAAAAAAAAATATATGAATTAATAGTAAAACTATTTGAATACTACTCATCCAAGATGGCGTCAACAGTAGCAGCATTCCTCCGTGAGGTCCGATGTGTACAGGTCGATGGAGGGAAGGAACTGGAAGGAGGGCATGGGGACGCTCCTTATGTAGTGTCACGCTGACATCTGTCACGTGACGTCGAGGCGGTCCCGCGGACACTACTGATGAAGACTACGTGTTATCCTGATGCCTGGCGGCTAGTCTTACCTGCGGTACCTCGCAAGAGCCTCTCAGTAAGATGGAATAATATCTATATGGACTAAGAGTAGTATCTCTAACTGGGAGTGGAATTATTTCCTAGTGATGTACCAGCTACAGCTTGGACAGCCACTAGATTAGTAAAGTCCAATCATTTTTTTCAAATGAACCCATCCTTCCCCTAGATTTTTTTTTGAAATTACCGTTTATTTCTCCTCCCAGTCTGCCACCTCTGACCCTTCAGGGGGGACAACTGGACATCCCACTGCCCGGAACCCTACCCACACAGACCCACAGGCCCCATGGAGCCTGGATTTACCCCAGGCGGATGAGGTGAGGGTCAAACCCCATTACTTACGTTGTGTCGGTCTGTGGTCTGCTGGGCGGGCACAGGCAAATCGTGGGCACGGCCATGGTCCCCCCATCTTCCCGGCTGTGGCAGGCTTGTTTCCACGATTTTCTCCCTTCTGAGCAGCAAGTACCCTCCCCGACGTCCTGACGCATACGCCGACGTCCGTGCTGCTCAATAGCTGCCCATCTCCCAGATGGAGCTTGCAGTTCCTTGAGCCTCCGCTCGGGGTCGTGCAGGTGTCGGGCAACGGCTGAATCCCTCCCCGGAGAAGGCGAGCTGTCGTTGGACGCTCAAGCCTATCTCCCCCCGGCCGACCCTCCGGCGACCCGAGTCCGCTCCCGAACCCGGGTCGCCGGCGTGGAGCGAGGTGTGGCGTCCAGCGCCTCAACCCTCAGTGCCACTGAGCCGGCCCTTCCCCTAGATTTATATATAATATTCTCCACAGTAGCATGCATGATCATGCAGTTCAATCACTTACTGTGTGAAGGGGGTACAGGATTTTTCCAGGCACAACGGATAATAAGCGTTGCACTTGCCAGAGCACTGTATATCAATCTGATTTGCCCAAGTGTGAACTCATCTATCTCCTCTAAATCCCCAAGTAATAAAGCCCCATGGAACAACGTAAAATCCTGACCCACGCAGTCATCCAAAGTGGCTATTATATTAGCCCAATAGGTTTGTAGATGTGGGCTTAACAACAGTGTGAAGTAAATTGGCATCTGCTGTCCCACACTGAGGGCACGGTCATCCCATCTGGAAGACATGCCCTTTATGTTTCCCAGAGGTATAACAAGCCATCTGAAGTGAAATATGTTGTACTACTCCCCATTTACTAGGAACTGGGAGCCTAGTTCCATCCTCTTGGATTTCCAGCCAGTCTTTTTTTTTTTTTTTAAACGTTACGTTTATTAATTATATAACATACAGTTACATTCACTAGCTTCGATATCTCAGTACATGACAAAACCATGAGGGTGCCACTCCTCTTAATACACTCCAATCATTTGCCAAACCTAAAAGATACGTCATTCGGGGGATACAGAATATACAATGAAACTCATGCAATGAATATCTAATTGAAATAGACTGTGATTGAACCCATGAGTGTAATGGTATATTTAGTATTGTCCACAGTCCAACAGTTCAAAAAGTCTTGCCCCCAAAGGGGAAAAGTCCGCCATGGTTTTTCTTGTTTTATGCACTAAATGTGCAATTCACAGAGAGTGGATAGAGCCCATCATCAAACAGAAAAAACATAGAGCTTCAACTGCACAATATTGGTAAGTAGCTATTCGAATTTTGGGCACATGAACTGATCTAAAATAAAGTGGCAGTATCAGTGCAAATATATGTATATTTAAACATAATACAGGCCTATAAACCAGTCTTCAAGTGCTGTACAACCAACAGTACAGAGGAGAAAGGACAGCCCTTCTGCAAGTAAAACTTAGTATCAAACTCGGTGGGAGGGGAATACTGCATTTCCTAACCCCAGGATATTTATCGGAGCCTTCTTAAAATTAAAAAATCCATAAAAACATGCCAGCCCAGTGGTGCTGAGGGTTGGGGCACTGGACACCACACCTTGCACTACACCAACGACTCAGGTTTGTGAACATGCCCGGGCAGCCGAGGGTCGACAGAGGAGCGAGAGGACTTCTCTCCTCTCCTCTCTCAAGGGAGGGAGGGTTTGCCGTCCAGCTTGTCGATCACCCTCTAGTGATGGCTAGAGGGAGATGCGAGTTGGGAGGCACACTGCCGACGCACGAAGTCAGTGGGAGAGGAGGGAGAAAAATGGAGGAAAACGGAGCTGGCAGGCTTCGTAATGGCCCCATCAGCACCCGTTCCTGCTCCCTGACATACGGATATTTGTCTGGGGGTGGGGGAAAGCCCCTTTGCCACGGCCCTGTCATGGTGGAGAAACCCGTGGGGGATCAGAGGGGAGGTTGGATGGGGAATGGTGGGGCCAGAGACAGAGCCCCCTCCAAGGGAGGGGCCGAAGCCACCTGCCAGGCTCCCAAGGAGGATAAACATATAATAGAAAGAAAAACAAATGTTCAGCTTACCTGGGTATTAATACAGCCCCCCAACAAGGAAATACAACCTCCCCTAACAAATTTAACTTTAAAGTATAAGTTCTTGTGCCTTCTTCATTCGAGGAAGAGTCCTCTCTAAATTTTTCACAAGGACAAGCTGCTGCATTCTTTTGACATCAAATGAGCGCTTCAGTTGGATCTGTAGAAAGAAGGATTTTTTCTCTGTGTTCAATCCTCATTCTGGCCGGAAAGATGATTCCATGGGGAATACCTGCTTCCCTTAACAGCAATCAGGGCCCATCAAATTGCTTGTGTTTTTGCCTTGTAGCACATCCCAGGTGCAGAAACATTTGGATCACTTGGCTCTCCTGCAAATTATGATCACCACCATCCTCGGTGCCTCCGGGTTGTCAGACCGACCTCTAGGTGTAACTTGGTATTGCCTTCTGAAATCTTTGTACTGTGGAGGCAACCTCTTCTCCAAGTTGCTGCACCAACCACTCCTGCAGATAAAGCAGTAGACGGTCGCCCTCGCAGTGCTCCATTAACCCCAGCCATCTCAAGTTATGGGCCTGGGCTTGGTTCTCTAAAGTTTTCAGTCTGCATCTCCGCTACAAGTTTTCTTTGAGTACTGTGGTAACGGCCCCCATAACTGCATCGGCTCATTTAGTTGCATCCTCTGACGCCACCTTGACAGAGTGCACCGTGGTTTCAATTGAGGCCACTCTACTTGTGAGATTGTCCAACTTTTCTGCCAATCCGGCCACCGATGTGATCAATCGATTCATTTTGGAGCCAAGCATTTGTAGAGTTCTTTCGGCTCCATTATTGGCAGGCTCGGAATCACCCTGTGCTGATCGCGTGGTGGGAGCTCCAGAAACATTTTTGGGTTTTGCTCAGTCTCCAGGAGGTCTGTCCTTACGAGGATTTCCCATTTTGTTCAGCAGCTGTTCTGGCTCCCGAATTTGTAAAGTTCATCTAGTTGCTCTGCCATTTGTCTTGCTTTTAAAAATGTATATAAAGAATAGCTATCTCTATGCGGACATCTTGCTAGGGCTCCCACTTCCACCCAGTCTTCATCAGAAATTTCTCCCCTAAACCAAGTCTGTTTCTTAACTTTATAACTAGAAGATCGAGTGGGAGAGTGTGACTGAACTATCTTGTACAGGGATGACATAAGCCCAATGCTCTTATCTGCTGAATCAAGAATATAGGCAACATAGAAGGGTGGTACTAAAGCAAGATCTCTCCCAATTCCATGGTAAATCAGTGTCAGTCTGACCTTAATATACTGAAAAATATGATGGGAAGGGATCCCAAATTTTATGTGCAACTGCTCTAGAGAGCAAAAAGTACAGTTACATAAGAACTTAACATTAATAGTAGATCTTTGAGAGAAGCTCTTACAGCAGGCCAACATTGGTAGGACTAAGCCGCCAGGTACCAGGAACACACGGAAAACCTTCTAGCTAGCAGTCTACTATGGGGGACTGCCCACCGCTGATATCAGCCTCTGATGTCAGCCTATCTTATAAAGGTGGGTGGTCCCCCACACCCTCCTCAGTTCTTCTGCCGGAGACCCAAAGTGGCAGTGAATGAGAACCAAGGAGGTTCCTGAGAGTCAAGGAAGAAAAGGCAGAAGTAGTGCAAGAGAAACAAAGAACAGCAGGGGGAAGGAAGGAGGGAGGGAAAGCAGAGCCTGCTGCAAAAGCTTCTCTTGAAGATCTACTGTTAAAGTAAGCTCTTAAGAAACTGTACTATCTTACTTCGGCGGGTTTTCTGGAGGCCACCCTAGGAGTTCTGGAGTGTGACAGTGTTCTATGATCTGAAGCACCTAGTTGTCCATGGTTATTTCCTGCTTCCCATTAAGATAGAGGGAGAAATGACCCTGACAGCCTCACCAGAAACCTTGCTTGGGGGGGGGTCGATGAAGGAGTCAGGAGGTGCTGAGAGGGCAGTTGTGGGTGCCACTGGGGCTCTGGGCAGAAGCTGCAGGGGCTGACGCTGGCTTGCGCTTGCCCTGGCCTCTGGTAGGTTGGCAGGATTGTTTATGAGAGGAGCGGCAAAAGAAAGGATGCTGATCCACGCTAGGCTGGGTATGGTACAGCAAATGAACTGTCCAAAGGGCTCAACCTGACTCCTGCAGGGTGGAGATTATATCCTGAGCATCCCCACCAAAGAGGACAGAGCCCCGAAAGGGGGCATCCAAGATGCCGGACTGCTCATCTTAGGCAAAGCCAGATATCTGGAGCCATGAATGGTGTTGGAGGCAAACACCGGCAGCCGCTCCCCAGCTTGAGGTGTCCACAGCATCGTAGACAGCCTCACAGATCATGGCTGCCAATGTCAGAGCACAACTTAATGAGCTGGGCAAGTTGCTTCTTGGTGGGATCCCCCGGTAAAGCCTACACAAGATCCCTGGCTTGGTCCTAGAGAACATTCTGATACTGGACCATATGGGCCAAGTAGTTAACCGTCCAGGGATAGCTAGGGTACTGGACCTGAAAATGCACTTACACAAGTGGTCCAACTGCCTGGACTCCCTGTTCAGGGGAAGGGCGCTAAGGTGCTTGGGCTTCCTGGTATGGTCATGTGCCGCATTAATGACAACCGAATCAGCCTTAGGGTGGCCCCCTAAAATGGGTTTACTAGTAGGTGCACGGTAAAAACAGTCCTCCTTCTTAGGCAATGGAGGGATTAGATGAGGGCTGATTCCAAGCTGTGCTGGTGACATCATCATAGGAGTCAATCAGGGGTGGCACCACCACCAGGATGGCGTCCTGCTGCCTCAAATAAATGGTCAGGCGATGCCTCTCTGGGTCCTGCTTCTCTGTTTCCCAGCACATAATGGATTGGATGTGGCACATGATGTCCGTAAAAGATGGATCATCAGGAGGGGACTTGGAAATTACTCTAGAGGGCTCTTCGCCCTCTGATGTCAGCAGTCGTCAAATCCTCTTTTTACCATCTGAAGAATATCATCCGGGTGAAGCACCTGGTTAAACCTCCCGCCTTGACTACTGCAATGCCCTCTACCTAGGGCTACCGGGGGTTGATATCTGCCACTTGCAGCTATTGCAGAATGCGGTTGCCAGGCTTTTAACTGGTACTTCTAGGACCAGTCATATAATGCCTGTGCTCTGCGGACTGCTGTGGCTGCCAGTACAGTGGTGGATCACCTTCAAGGTCAGGTTACTGACCTATAAAGCCCTACACAATCAGGGACCCCGTTACTCGCCAGATCTCCTTCACTCTTTACTGCCCTCTCTGTCCTCTCCAATCCACCGGCAAGGGATTGCTATAAATTCCCAGGGTTCGCTTAACGACATCTGGGGCCCGATCATTTGCTTTTGTGGCCCTGACCCTGTGGAATTCTCTACCTTGTCAGGTACGAGAGTGCCTGACTGTCCAGAATTTTAAAATGGCACTAAAAGCACATTTATTTAGCCTAGCGTACCCAGATTCTTTTTAGACTGATTTGATATTGTAGTTTTAAATGGATTTTAAGTGGTTAATGTTATTTGTTTGATTATTTGTATTATGTGAGTTTTAAATATTTTGGTTGAAGAAAGGCGCTTTTTAGAAATAAAATTTGATTTGAAGATGCCCCTGGTGAGGAGGAGGACTCCGTACCATCAGAGTTGTGCCCATTCGTCTCATCTGGATCACCTTCCAGTGGCAGGCACTCGTCCAGACAAGGCCAGAGCCAATGTCAGATCCAGATTGGGAGGACCCCATCATCCAGGGTTCAGTGGTACCAGACCGTCCTGAATCCAGGGGCAGCAGGTCCCGGTTGGGATGCCAGTGGTGGGCCATGAGGAGTGGGGTCTGTCTCTGAACAAAGGACCACCACGCAGAGAAGAGGGTGTTGTAATCCACCAGAGGTGGGAAATTATAGACCAGTGGGTACGGATAAGTTGATGTCGGGTGAAGTTTTGGACAGAGGTGAGGCTGGCGTAGGATATCCTGGAAAAGGGCCACCCAGTGATGGCTGGGGCTCCGGCACTGGGCCAGGAGTTGGCAGCAGCATAGGCTGCGGAAGAGGAGACGCCAGTAATGGGCACGCAGGCTGGGGCAGCGGCAGGACAGGCCGCAGCACAGCAGGGATCGGTAGGGAGTGCCCAGGAAAAGGATCTGCCAGTGCTCGGAGAGCCGGAGAAGCAGGCATCTGGGCGGAAGAAGACCTCCCAGGTGAAGGCAGAGGCGATGCCAGGTTAGGAGAAGTGGAAGTAGCCTGCTACAAGCGCTGCCTTAAAGCACTGGTGTTGGGTCCTGCAGAGAAAACTGACGTGGTCAGTGTCTTGGCCGAGGGGTGGGGGTGACAGTGGAGGAAGTGACGCCCAAGACACCAACACCGGCCGAGCCTCCTGACTGAGAGCCCGTGGAAAAAAATGGGCCTGAGCATCAGAGGCTGGGAGATAGGTGACGAAGTCCCCTGCCCTGAGGAGTCACCATGCATAATGGCAATGAGGGCGGGCGGCTGTGCCACAGGTAGTTCAACAGAGGAAAGGGCTGGCAGGGCTGAGGGAGCTGACCCAATGGGAGGATGACCCCGACGAGGTCGAGGGTTTGTGAGACGACCGTAAGCGGGAAGCAGGCCAATCCCAGTCCTGGTGTTTGTCCTGGTGCTTATGCTTCCCATCAGATTTTTGAGAAGATGAGGAAGCACCAGAGGGCAGTGCCAGCTAGGTCAAAGAGCTCCTAGCCTGTAGCTCCTTTTCCATCATGGCACGGTTCTGCTTAATAAGACAGCTCTCCAGAATTTTGAGAACGTCATCTCCGAGTGGCCAGACTGATTGAATTTCTGGCAAATCCTGCAGGCTTCGGTGTCATGGCTGGGGCCTAGAAAAAGAATGCATGCAGAATGGCAGTCTTTTTCAGGAATTTGTTTGTCGCAGGAACACTTCGTGGGGCAGTCAGAAAACAAGGCTGGTGGAGAAAATCAACTAGACAGCTGAAATTCAATGTTATACTACTCAAAGAAAAGGAAAATAAAAAAGCGCAGCAAGCACGAATAATGGAGGTAAACTGTAGCTGCTGTGTCCGCCAAGGTCCGACGTGTGCTGGTCGATGGCAGGAAAAGAACTGAGGAGGGTCTGGAGAACCGCCTGCTTTTATAGGATAGGCTGATATTAGAGGTGGAAGTCAGCAGTTGGTGGTCCCCCATGGTAGACTGCTAGCTAGAAGATTTTCTCGTGTGGTCCTGGTGTCTTAGTCCTACTGGTGTTGGCCCGCTGCAAGAGCCTTCCTCAAAGTAAGATCTGTCCCTGTTTCCATAGATGACCCAACATTGAAATACTGTTCTCCCTCTACTGACCGAAGCCAGGGGCATCCAAGAAATTTGGGGCCACGGGTTCCCCCAAAGTGGAGTAAGGACTCTTACATGAAACAGTGCTTTGTTGTGGGCATGTACCCTATATCACACCTGAAGCATGTGTTCAATAATGGGATTGCCCCTGGCGATCTAAACATTTTTGATGTCAGAAGCATACAGCAAATCAGTCAAAATCAGCTTCTGAGTTCATCCTTTTCCTATGACATGTCCCTCATCTGTTCTATCTGGTTTATATCAACAATGTTTCACAGCAAGTTGGGAGGCCCAATAATAATATTCCACATGTGGGACCCCAACACCACTCCAAGCATAAGTCTATGTCAGGGTCTCAGTTTCACTACCGACCACCCTGCCCTGCCAAATCCAAGTGGTAAAAGCTATTCTAACCTGTGTAAAGAACCGTTTTGGAATAGGGACAGGTAATACCTGAAATAAATACAACAGTGTTGGCATGAATGACATTTTTAGAATGTTACCCCTCCAATTAGGGATAGCTGCAAATTCTGCCACCTCTCTAACTCAGCCTCTATTTTGAACAGCACTGGGGGGAAATTATCATGATACAGAACTTTTACAGTAGGTGTGATGTTGACCCACAAGTATTCAAATCCTTCTGTGTCAGCAAAGGGGATCTCTGAAAAATATGAATGGGCAGTATTATGGATTTGTCACAGTTTAATTTGTACCCTGAATGAAAACCAAAATTCTGCACAACCTGCAACAGGGCCAGAAAGGATTCCTCGGGGTAAGCTGTCACACCCAACAGATTGTCAGCATACATGAACGCCTACTCTCAGGAGTGCAACCTCCATATACAAGCCCCGAATTTTAGGGTATGCTTTAAAAGCCCAGGTTAGTGGTTCAATAGCAATGTCAAGATGCAACGGGGAAAAGGGGCACCCCTGTCAGGTCCTGCCCCTCAATGAAAAAGGGGGGGGGGTCCAGCTATTAGTTTGTATCATAGCTTTTGGGGCTGCATATAAACTTCACCCATGAGACGTCTCAACAAGCCCCATGGTCCTCTATAGATGGTCCCACTTAATGCAGCCAAAAGTCTTTTTCGCATCATATGAGAGCACCACCTGATTGTGTGTCTAATGCTGGATTCCCAAAGCAAGAGCATGAGTCCGGTTCCTTAAATTGTAAGAGGCATTACTGCCCTCCACAAAACATTCTGGTCAGCGGACAACAGGCAAGGTAACAGTCTCCATACTTAATGCTGGAGTTCTGGTGTAAATATTTAAATCTGTGTTCAACAGTGATATGGGGCGTTAAGATGAGACAGTCTCTTCAGCTTTTCCAGGCATTGGGATCAAGGCCATGGAACCTCACTTCTACCATTGCCCTGCTCTGCTCTGCTCTGTGCTTGGCCACTGGGAAGCCCTCTGTATTGCTGGGGGTGGGGATGCCATACAGGACTGTTAGGCCTGGAGGACGTTATACAGCTTGTGGGGGGAAAGTGGGAACCTGAAATGCAGAGGTTAGTATGTAGGGGGTAGAACTGTGAGAAGACATGTTAGGGGGAAAGCATTTAACACAGTATAGAAATTAACTTTAAATACAGTGCTTACAGTTTTGGGACAAGATCAAAACGCATTCTGTTGAGGAGCTCATCCTCCTGTAGCATTACCATGGCAACTGGATACATCTGCTCGAAATCAAAATGAAACTGGACTCCTGCTGGGGGGTCACGCAGGAAATTTCTTCGATCCTGTGAAAAGCACCCTTCAGTTAGTTTGTTTATCCATTAAAGAGCCTCTGATGTCACAGGAAAATACATCATATTCAGGCAGAATAATTCAGATGATACCTGTATTTACCTTAAACTTATTTTGTATTAGTGAGGGCACTTCCATAAAAAGTGGATTTCTTGACAAGTGGTCTTCACCTGTTCTGGCTCTTGTCTGCAAGTGAAATCGTATTCTTCTGATGCGATATCATAATCATTTCTACAGCAGCAGAAGAATTTAGGACAGAAAAGAAGTCCATTAAGCCAGTCGAGACCATCCCCTTCATCTCAGTAGTTGAAACCTTTGAGGTTGCTATCACTCGTGACTGGCCAAATTCCTCTCAATATGCATAGAGCTTTTCACGCCACCACCCATCTTGGTAGATTATTCCATACTCCCACTATGCTGTGCGAGAGCCACTTGTGATGTCACAAAGATTATGATGTCATCTGCAGACAAGCAGCTAGAGCACATAAAGAACAACTGACAGAGATTCTGAGCTCGGTTTTCAAAGGGGGACACAGGGCTTGCATCAAGCCATACGTCAACCCCATGGTTTGGTGCAGCTGTGTCAAACTCCTTTGACGTGATATTAGTACATCAGATGCAGCTGCGACACTTTCCACACTTTACTGCAGCTTGCATCAAATGTTTGGCGCAAGCCCCATAAAAAGGGTCCCCCAAATGACGCACGTCAGACCAGGGAAAAGTTGGTCTAACTTGCTGCATTTGGCCCCCTCAGGACTGAAAATCATGATCGCTAGCCCAGAGAGTGACGCAAGCCCCGTGAGCCAAAATTGCTGCATCAGGGGCTTGCGGCATTCTCAGGCAGGGGTCAACCTTAACTTTTTTTTGCACCAGCCAGCCAGGCTAGTGAACCAGAGTTTGCAGTAGCCCGCAGTCAGAATGGTTAACAGTGATTTGTTTCAATGAAAGGCAAATAAAATCACATTTGTCCTGCCAATAGTCTGGACACCTACCAACTGATTTTGCACTGTGCTTTTAACTGCAAACTGCACATGCACATACACTATCTCAGCTTCTGTGACTGAAGAGCCTGTGGTTCTGTCACTGATTACGGAAATGAACTTTGTTCCCATCATTTTTTCTCATAGTGCCATGTGTTCAACCTCAGCTACATGGTGGATAAAGTTGCAGGCATATTTGTCATTCAGATATACTGAACTGATATCTAGCCCTTTCATATCATCAAGGCTGCACATCCACACAAAGTCTGTGAAAGGATATCCTTTTTTAGCAATTGCATGGCATGTGCAAAGCAGTTTATCCATACAGTTAAGCATTGGTTACGAACATACAAAATTTGCCAGCAGATAAAAGCCTAGAGGTCTATCAAGTCTGCTTGAATGTGCAGCTAGCACCACTTATTCTGCAGCTGCCCCTCCCTTCCACCCTTCCCCTCCACTGACCCTTCCCCTTGTCCTGTCCCATCCCCTTTTGAAGCAGTCCACTGTTCTAATGGATACCACTTCTGCAGGTAAGGCATTCCACCCACCACTCTCTGTAAAAAGTGTCTCCTCATCTCCCTCCTGAACCTTCCTCCTCCAGTCTCATATCATGGCCCTGGTGTCCCTCCCTCCCTTACTTTGAACAGCACCGCTGTACCTGTCTTGTTTATTCCTTTCATGTACTTAAAGGTTTCAATCATGTCCCCTCTGTCCCTCCTCTCCGCCAGTGAGTACATGTTCAACTCCCTCAGCCTCCTCTCGTATAAGTCCCCCAGTCCCTTGATCATCTTTGTCACCCTGCGCTGTACCCCCTCCAGTAAGTTAATGTACTTCTTCAGATGTGGGCGCCAGTACTGCACACAGTACTTCAGGTGCAGTCTAACTAACGACCTATACAGTGGCAGAATCACCTCCTCCCTCCCTCCTCGAGGATATACCCTTTGTAATGCAACCCAGCATTTTGTCGGCCTTTGCAGCTGCCTTCCTACATTATGCCAAGTTGTTCATTGACCTTGTAATGAGCACCCCCAGATCCTTCTCCTCTGTCTGGGCTAGCTGCACTCCCCCTCCAGCTGGTAACTCCTCCTTGGGTTCTTCACCCCAAAATGCAGCACCTTGCACCTTTTGGCATTAAACCCCAGTTGCCAGGTGTCTGACCAGGTTTCAAGCTTTGCCAGATCATCCTCCAACCACTGCCATCCCCCTAGGTCATCCACCACTGCTCCCATCTTAGCATCATCAGCAAACAAAATGATCTTGCTTCAGCATTCCCTCCACATTACTTGTCCCTGGAGTAGCAGTGCTGGCATCCTCCCTCCTCCTTTGCCCTAGCATCAGCTTCACTGATATTATAGGGTGAGAGAGTGAAGCCGGACGTTATCTGTACCAAAATGAAAATCATTATCAGCGCCTACCTTACCCAACTGTATTTCACGTTTGATGCACAAATGGCAGAACATCAGATCTTTTGCACCATCATACCCCAACCAGTCACATTTTTCTAGCCAACATTGCTGGAAACAATGGCTTTGCTTTGTCTTTTCGTAGCCATGATCTTTTATTTGTTTGTCTTCATCAGCATGCTTTCTATTAATGTCAGCTGGGTTACGGACTTCTTTAATATATTTCTATATGTTCAGATTTGTAGTTAATAAAGTTGTGTCATGAAAAGTGTGTGTGTCTTTTTCTTCCCTTTTTCCTTCCTTTGCCCACTCTGGCCACAGATCCCAGAAATGCTTGATTGTCCCAGTTCTATTAAAAAATGTTCACCAAAAGAAAGTAAGGATAAATTCAACAGCATCAACCCATACTGTTACTTATTTTTATTCTTTGACAATCATGTAACTCCCATTGGGCACAAGACCCATTTACAGGGGTAGCCCAGGAACACAGGGAGTTAAGTGACTTGCTTAGGGTCACACAGTATGCAAGTGGAGGCTGTGGGAATTTAAACCCAGATCTGCTGGATGTACAAAAAGCCATTCACAACCTGTTGCTCTCTCTGTTAAACAGTCTCCAGTTTTCCTTTCCATGACAGCCATTTATTCTGATATGCTTTGACCACCTTTTGGATAATTGAACTATCAGCACTTGTGGTACATAGATACATAGATACATAGACAGTGTCGGCAGATAAGGGCCTATGGCCCACCTAGTCTGCCCATTTGAGCTTGTAAGTTCAGTTTGTTTTCCTAGAAGTCTATTTCCCCTTACCCCTGAACTCTAGAATTCCTTTATGTCTATCCCATGCATTCTTAAATCCCGTGATTGTTTCAGCCCCCACCACTTCCTCTGGCAGGGTGTTCCACTTGTCCACCACCCGTTCTGTGAAGAAATTCTTTCTCATGTTTCCTCTGAATCGTCCTCCTCCAACTTCATCCCATGCCCTCTAGTCCTGAAACATCTTTTTCGCTTAAAATAGTGTTTTCCTGCACCCTGTTCCTCCCTGTAAGATACTTGTATGTCTCTATCATATCCCTCTCCCGCCTCTCCTCCAGGGAGTACATGTTCAGTTCCTTCAACCTGTCTTCTAGGACTTGTGATGCAACCTGCACCATCTTTGTTGCCCTCCTCTGAACCTTCTACCCTGTCTATGTCCTTACGTGGTATGGTCTCCAGAACTGTACACTGTACTCCAGGTGGGGCCTCACTAGTGTCTTATACAGCGGAATTATGACCTCCCTTTTCCTGCTGGTGATGCCCCTGCCTATACATCCCAGCATCCTATTTGCTTTACCTGATGCCTTGTCACACTGTTTCCCTACCTTGAGGTCATCAGAGATGACAAACCCCAAGATCCCTTTCCTGCTTGGTGCATGCTATATCCTCACCCCCCAACTGATGTATTGTGCCAGGGTTTTTGTGCCCCATATGCATTATCTTGCACTTCTTTGCATTGAATTTCAACTGCCAAACCCTTGACCATTCTTCAAGTTTCTGCAGGTCCCTTCTCATTCTGTCTACACCCTCTGGTGTGTCTACTCTGTTACAGAGCTTTGTGTCATCAGCGAACAGTGAAATTCTGCCTTCTATATCCTGTGCAATGTCACTGATGTTGAATAGGACCGGTCCCAGCACTGATCCCTGTGGTACCCCACTGGTCACTCTTCCCTCTGTGGAGTGACAGCCATTTACCACCACCCTCTGTGTCCTGCCACCCAGCCAGTTACCTACCCACCACACTACTGTCCTGCCCACACCCATATTCCCCAGTTTATGTAATAGTCTTCTATGTGGCACAGTGTCAAAGGCCTTGCTGAAGTCCAGATAGGCCATGTCCACTGCCCTCCTGATCCACCTCCCTAGTCACCCAGTCAAAAATTCAATGAGGTTGGTCTGACAGACCTCCCCTGGTGAAACCATGCTGCCTTGGGTCCTGTAGTCCATTGACAACCAGATGTTCCACCAATCTCTCCTTCAGTAGTGCTTCCATGATCTTTCCCACTACCGAGGTGAGGCTGACTGGTCTGTAGTTCCCTGCTTCCTCTTTTTTCCCACTTTTGTATAAGGGGACTACATCTGCTGTCCTCCAGTCTTTGGGTACCTCCCCTGTTTCCAGTGATTGGCTGAACAGGATAGCCAGAGGTTCAGCCACCACCTCTCTTAGTTCTTTAAGGACCCTAGGGTGCACCCCATCTGGCCCCATTGCTTTATCAGCTCTTATTACTTCCAGTTCCTTCAGGACCCTTTCTGTAAAGGGACTTGTGTCCATTTCTGCACCATTCTCACCCTTGTACTCCCTTCAGACCCATTACACCCCTCTTCCTTAGTAAAGACTGAGCAGAAATACCTGTTCAATATGTCAGCTTTACTGTTGTCATCCTCCACGCTGCCTCATCCTCCCCTTCAGTCTCACTATCCCTCCCTTTGTCCTTCTTTTTTCCTTATGTACCTGTAAAGGTTTTGTCCCTTTAACCATTGATTTTGCAATGTGTTCTTCTGTCTGAGCTTTGGCTTCCCTTACTGACTTCCCTGCCTCCCTTTGTTTCTCCTGGTACTTCTCCTATCCCCTTCTGCCTGTGTCTTTTGTATTGCCTGAATGCAATCTTTGGCTTTCACTTTCTTTGCTACCTCTTTGGAAAACCATAATGGTCTCCTCTTTCTTTTCCTCTTCTAACCTGCTTAATGCATAATTCTGTTGTTCTTATAATCCCCATTTAAATACTGCCCACTGTTCCTCAATCCCTGATTCCTGTCCCATTCCCCTTAATGCCTCTTTCAAGCATCTCCCATTTTCCCAAAGTCTGCCCCCTAAAATCCAGGATCGTGTTTTTGTGTGGTTTGGTTCTGCTCTTTCTGTGATTTCAAACCACAATGACTGGTGGTCACTGTTCCCAGGTGCTCCCCCACTGTTACCCCATCACACTGTCCCTGTTTGTGAGCACAAGGTCCAGTATTGCCTTCTGCCGAGTTGGTTCCATGACCAGTTGCTGAGAAGGCACCCTGAAGGGAGTCCAAGATAAATCTGCTCTAGTTGATGCTGCTGCTGGGATGCTCCAGTCCACGTCTGGTATATTGAAGTCTCCAACCAGTACTACCTCACCTTGTCTGCCATCCTTTGGATGGCTAGCATCAACTCCCTATCTGTTTCTTCCTCCTGGGCTGGTGGTCTATAGACCACATCTGTGCGGATGGCTGGCCCCATTTTCCTTTCAGCTTAACCCAGTATCTCTCCCCCATTTTGTTCTTCCTGGATCTGTGTGGCCCTTATGTCATTTTTCACATACAGTGCCACTCCTCCTCCCTTCCTGCCTGCTCTGTCTCTTCTGAATATGTTGTAGCCAGGTATGGCCATCTCCCAGTCATGGTTATCTTTACACCAGGTTTCAGTGATGGCCACAATGTCCAGGTCTGACTGTACCATGACAGCCTCCAGATCTTCCATCTTGTTGCTAAGGCTCCTGGCATTTGCACACATGGCTTTCCATGATTTGACCTCCCTAGACTGTTTCACTGTCCTCAATACTACACTCTGTTCCCTTTACCTCATCAGCTACTGAGGTTTCTTTTCAAGTGTCTAAGACATCACATTCCACAATTTCAGACACACCATTCCATGCTATTTATTCCAATGGCCTGTAAAGGTGTAGCTAGTATCATGGAATGTTCAGGTTGGCAGTATAAAAATAAGAGCAGCAGCTGCTGAGGACTTAGGAGAGAAATAATCAACAGTGACAAAGGTAATACAAATGCGAAAACTAATTTGAAAAAGTGGGTCTAAAACATATGAGAATAGAGGAAAAACAAAAAGAAACCCATTACAGCATAAAAAGGTGTAAAAACGGTTTCCTATCATGGCAATAAATGGCTATACTTAAAATTCAGAGTTGAAAAGATTATGTTGATTTACTGCTAATGGTCTTAATGGCCTTACTTTACACCTCCTAAATGGGCTGGTTTTACAAACAAAGGCCTGTGACTAGTGACAGTAGAACTTTTGTAACCTGGACATGTATGCAACAGTGAATGAAACACAGAAACATAGAATTTAATGGCAGATAAGGACCGCTTGGCCCACCTAGTCTGCCCATTTCTCTACCTAACGGATAAGCTGCAGATCCTAGTTAACCAACAGCCTACTTCCTCCTACCCCCCACTAGAATTGCCTTATGTCTGTCCCATGCATTCTTGAATTCCCCCACTGTTTTTGACTCTACGACCTCCTCAGGAAGGCTGTTCCATGTATCCACAACCCTCTCTATGAAGAAATACTTCCTCACATTACCTCTGAGCCGTCCCCCCTCTATCTTCAAATTGTGCCCCCTTGTTTTGCACATCTCTTTTTCTGAAAGATGCTACCCTCTTGGACTTTGTTGATTCCCTTGAGGTATTTGAAAGTTTCTATCATGTCCCCTCTCCCTCCTTTCCTCGAGGCTATACATCTTTAGTTCCTTTAGTCTTTCTTCATATGTCTTCTGATGCAGACCCTGCATCATTTTGGTTGCCCTCCTCTTGACAGCCTCCACCCTGTCTATGTCTTTGGAGATGGGGTCTCCAGAACTGTACACAGTACTCCAGATGTGGTCTTACCAACTGTCTGTACAGAGGGCCAACAACTTCCTGTTTTCTACTGGTGATGCCTCTCCCTATGCATCCCAGTATCCCCCCAGCCCTCCTTACTGCCTTCTCACATTGCTGGCCCACCTTTAGGTCATCTGATATGATATGACTACCCCCAGGTCCCTTTCCATTTTTGTTGTTGTCAGTATCTCACCCCTCATTGTGTACTCTTCCCCTGGGTTTTTGTTTCCCCAGGTGCATTACTTTGCACTTCTTTGCATTGAATCTAAGCTGCCACACATTTGACCATTCCTCCAACCTTGCCAAGTCCCTTTTCATCCTTTCCACCCCACCTTGTGTATCAACCTTGTTACAGATCTTTGTGTCATCTGCAAAGAGACATACTTTCCCTTCCAGTCCCTCTGCAATGTCACTTATAAAGACATTAAAAAGGACCGGCCCCAGTACTAAACCCTGCAGTACCCCACTAGTAACCTTCCTTTCTTCACTGTGGACTCCATTTACTATTACCTGCTGTGTCCTGTTGTTCAACCAGAGTTTTACCCAGGCTACCACCCTAGGATCCACTCACAGGCTGGCTAATTTGTTTATTAATCTTTTGTGCTGGACTGTGTCAAATGCCTTGCTAAAGTCTAGGTAGGCCATGTCCACAGCCCCTCCCTGGTCTACTGCTTTGGTCACCCAGTCAAAGAAATCAATTAGATTTGTCTGACACGACCTTCCCGCTGTGAATTCATGCTGCCTTGGGGTCCTGTGCCCCACTGGCCTCTAGGTACTCAACAATTCTTTCCTTCAGAAGTGATTCCTTCATTTTCCCTACCACTGAGGTCAAACTGACAGGTCTGTAGTTTCCTGCCTCTATCTTGCTCCCACTTTTGTGAAGGGGAATCACATCCCCTCCTCCAGTCCTCAGGTACCACCCCATCCTCCCATGATTTATTAAAAATGGTAGTCAGTGGTGTTACTAGTTCTTCCCTTAGTTCTTTTAAAATTCTGGGGTGAATCCCATCAGGCCCCATTGCTTTATCCACCTTCAGTTTTATGAGTTCTTTCAGAACCCTTTCTTCTGCGAAAGGACTAATATCAACCCCCTATCCAGAGTGCTTCTATTGACTGGATTAGGTATTTCCCCCTGCTTTTCCATTGTGAATACTGAGCAGAAGTATTCGTTCAGTATCCCTGCTTTTTCACTGTCGCTCTCTGCCCAACCACCTTCCTCTTTGTTCAGCCTCAGTATCCCTGCCTTAGTCTTTCTTTGCTCCTAATGTACCTATAAAAGGTTTTATCCCTCTTCATAACCGAGTTGGCTATCCTTTCCTCGGTTTGGGCCTTTGCTATTCTGACTGCCTTACCCGCTTCCTTCTGCTTTAACTAGTACAGTTCTCTGTCCTGCTCTTTCTGTGTTTCCTTATACTTCCTGAATGATATCTATTTTTCCCTTACCATCCCCGCCACTTCTTTTGAGAACCATAGAGGTTTTTTCTTTCGTTTTGATTTATTTGCTTCACACAAAGACTTGTTGCCTCTGTGATGGCGGTTTTGATGTTTCCCCATTGTTGCTCCACCCCACCTTCTTGCCTGTTTGCTAGTGCTTTTCTGAGGCACTCTCCCATTTTGACAAAATCAGCCCTCCTGAAGTCCAGTACCTTCACTTTTGTGTGGCTTGACTCTACAGCTATGTTTATCATGAACCACACTGTTTGGTGGTCGCTTGTTACCAGATGGCACCTCACTTCAAAATCAGAGATCCTCTCTCCATCCTCATTTGAGAGTACCAGGTCTAAGACTGCTCTCTCCCGAGTGGGTTCCAAAACTAGCTGTCTGAGGCATGCCCCCTGTAGGGCATCAAGAATGGCCCTGCTCTGAATGATTTGATACAATCAGTTTTGATACTATATGAGCACTCAAAATGGCCCAAAAACTGGATTACATTTAGTCAAAACCAGATGACAAGATAAGGACCCTGAAAACCGGATTATCGGGTCTAAAACTGGAAAGGAGGCAACCCTAGAACTGTGCTATTCCTGGACAGTCACAAATCTGCCTGCCATGAGTACTGAGCTAAACAAGGAAAGGAAAAGGAGAAATGGTCTTTACCAGCAAAAAATAAAAGCAGTAGTTAGTATAAAATGAAACAGTTTGTAAGTGCACTACACACAGGCATCTATTTTTTTTCATTTTACTAATGCTAGGGCAACATATAGTTAAACCTCCATGAAAAGAGCCAGGGTTTAAATTAAATAACAGTTATATTTATTTGTTTGTTTATAGCCGAGTTGAGTATGCAACTGCAGCTTTCCATAGGAGGAATTACACTAGCTCAGCCGGGCAAGTAACAAAGATTCTGCACTAGCCCGCAACAATCTGCACTAGTACCCAGGCTAGTAAATGCATGTAAGGTCGACCCTTGTTCCCAGGGCTCTGAAAATCCAGCCCTACGTCTTCATTCAACTGTCACAAGGAACAACGTTAGGAATATAAATCCTACATGTAAGATTAAAGCTAAACTGTGTGTAATCTATTTTCAAACAGCAAGTGCTCAGTAAGGATGTATTTTGAAGAACGAAGGTTGTGGGGCCTTTAGAGGCCTCTGTAATCATTCTGTTTGCTTTTGCTTTTTTTTGCTTAAAAAATTTTTATTAAGATTTTGCATATAAAAACATTTACAAACACTGTCAAGACAGACATACTACATACAACTATAACTCTATCAACTATTTACAAAGGTCCACATATACCACATAATTCATTTTTCTTCACTTTATTACTCTACTTCTTTCACCTATTCCTAGATTTATATGCCTCTTGATATCCCCCCCTTTTTTTTTTTTTTGCTACTGATCCCTCTATCTGGGTCTTAGCTCCCAGCCTGTAAAACCAATGCTTCCTCCACTGTCAATGTTGCTAAAAAGGGGCTCCAGATGGGAAAAAAGGTTTCTAGTTTATCCTTTATCTGGTAAGATCTTTTTTCCATTACCAAAGCCCCTATAATCAAGGAGCGCCATTGCCCAATGGTAGGATTCTCTGCCGACATCCAAGTGTTCAATATGGCCTGCCTGGCCTGTAAAAGCAGCACTCTGAGCCATTTTCTATGTGAGGACCACTCCCCTCCCTCTCCCACATCCATGCCAAACAGTAGGCCAACTGGAGTGAAAGGCACCTCTAATCCCAGCATGCCACTCAAGATCTGTGCTATCATTTTCCAAAACACTTGAAATCTTGGGCAGGCCCAGAAACAGTGGAAAAACATACCTCTCTGTTCCTTACACCTACTACAAATCTCAGTCATCTCCGGCTGGTATCGAAGCACAACCACCAGCAGGCAATAGAACCTATGTACAAATTTATAAGCTGATTCCTTATATTTGTTTGAAAGGAGTAGGCCCATGTATTTCTAATATAAGACCCCAATTGTAATCAGAGACTGGTAGCCCCAAATCCTTTTCCCATAGTCTCCTGGTATTGTGTGTCAGATCTCAGATGTTATCTCATATTATATGCACCATAGCCCCCACCATGCCCTTAGGGTCCCTTCTAGCCTTACAGGTCAGGGCCTCTGCCCTTTCCAGTGGTACTGCCTGGCCCCCCTGCTTCCTTATCTGTTTACAGTAGTCCCTGGCCTGAAAGAACCGAAACAGATGGTTACTCTGCAACCCTCTTGCCTCCCTAAGCTCCTGAAAAGAGCATATATCCTTCCCCCTGAGCAGGTCTCCCATACACTGCACCCACCTAATATCCCACTCCCCAAATCCTGGGTCCTCCAGTCCCGGTCTAAAAAAAGGGTTCCCGGAGACCGGTAGGAGTAACGTCTCTACCTCCTGCCCACCAAGTGCCTTCTTACTCTGTATCCAGCTATCAAGTACCAGTGGATTGAACTGGTCCTGGAAAACATATGCCCTCCTCCCTAATTTGGCCAGGTATGCTGAGAGCCTGCCCTGGGCCTCCATTTCTTCCAAATTTATCCAGCTAGCAGCCTCAGGTCTAGCAATCCAATCTTTTATGATTCTCATTTGTGCAGCTAGGTAATAGCTCTTCATGTCAGGGAAATTTAGCCCTCCACCCCTTGAACTTGCCTTTAACCTGCCCAAACTGACTCTGGCTCCCCCTTCCCGCCACAAACATTCAGAGAAACCCCTCTCCAACTTCTTAATATCCCTCTTGTTAAGGCCCACTGGAAGCATCTGGAGTAGGTAAAGGATCCTTTGCAGAATATTCATTTTGATCAGATTCATCTGTCCTATCCAAGACAGTGGTAATGCTCTCCACCTTCTCAAAATCAGAAATCAGAGGGCTGTGGGTTCAGTTCCCACATCTGGCACTTGGGTTAATGTCCCAGTACTGACACTGTAATGCAGCATGAGAGGGGTGCTGCATTTCTGAGGTGCCGTCTTTCGGATGAGACGTTAAACCGAGGTCCCATCTGCCTGGATTGGTGGTAGTTCAGGTGGATGTTAAAGATCCCATGGCACTTATCGAAAAGAGTAGGGGAATTTCCCCGGTGTCCTGGCCAAATTTCCCTCATTCACTAAAAAAAATACCACCAACAGCTTAATCTGGTTCAAGATCAGTTGGCATTCATCTGTATCCCCCTCCCCCGGGCCGTGCCTGAAAATAGGCAGGATTTGTCTAGTGCACTTACCCGGTCAACAAAAGCTAAATAAATAAAATAAAATAAATAAATTTCAGCCACCACTGTTTTGACCAAGGGGGTATAGTTCAGACAATAAAGGTCTGGTATACTCCTCCCAATATTTAACCCCAAATATCTAAAGGAGGAGCGAACCTCTTTTAAGCCCCACTTAGCCTTCCCCGGTGTCACCCCCTTCCCCAGATACATTATCTCAGACTTATCCAGGTTTATCTTGTACCCCGAGAAGGTGGCAAACCCCTAGATAAGTTCCAGTAAGGGAGGTATGAAGTGTTCTGGTTCTCTTAAATACAGGATCATGTCATCTGCATACAATGACATTTAATGTTGTTTGTCTCCCTTGCCCCCAACTCCCTTGACATGCAGGTTCTGCCTAATGGCCATGGCCAGGGGTTCGACTGCCAAATCAAAGAGTAGTGGGGAGAGCGGACACCCCTGTCTTGTACCCCTAAACAGGGGAAACCACTCCGAGAGCACCCCACTGGTCAGTATCGAAGCCCGAGGAGAGCTATACAAAGCCCTTACCATACCAATGAATCTCTTTCCTAACCCGAATCTGTCCAACACCTCAAATAGGTATCCCCATTCAATTTGGTCAAAAGCCTTCTCGGCATCCAGGGACAAAACTGCTGTCATCCCCGGGCGCTGAGAAGAGCAGTGCACCACATTCAGAACCTTCCCCACATTATGGTAGGAGTGTCTTCCCTGAATAAAGCCTCTTTGGTCTGGATGTATTAACTTCGGGAGCAACACATCCAATCGGGCAGCCAGGACCTTGGCGTAGATCTTGGCATCCACATTCAGCAAGGATATAGGCCTATAAGAGGCACATTCCTTCCGGTCCTTTCCGGGTTTCGGGATAACACATATCGTCGCTACCTCCATAGTGGGCAGATGTGGGTTCCCCTCCTTAACTTCCTGGAATAATTCCCACAGCAAATCTACTACCCCCGTCCCACTACTTTATAAAATTTAGCTGGGAGACCATCTGGTCCAGATGCCTTACCAGATTTCACGAGCTGTATGGCCACTCTGATTTCCTCCTTGGAGATTTCCCTATTTAACTCCTCCCGCTACTTCTCAGTGATTCCCGGAATTTTGACCTTATCCAAAAATTCCTTTGCCCTGTCCATTGTGCTTTCACATTCCGCCTTATCTAGGGCCTGATAAAACCTCTTAAAACTATCCCCAATAGCTTGGGGTTCTCTGACCAGGACTCCCCCCTCCCCTCGTATCTCTTGAATTCTCACACTCCCCCTTCTACCCCTTATGAGGTTCACCAGCATGGGTCCTGGTTTGTTACCCCATTCGTAAAATTTATGTTTTAGCAATAATATCTGGTTCTTGCTTGCTCCGTCAGCATATTATTTAGGGTCCCCCTCGCCGTCGCCAACATACGTAACACATCCTCTCCTCTCCTCTCCCCTGGCTGCCCTACGTTCCAGTTTCCTAACCTTCAGGTGTAGCTCCTCCTGTCGCTTTAGCTGCTCTTTTTTGTGCCTTGCCACGTACCCTATGATGGCCCCTCTTAAATACGTCTTCCCCGCATCCCAGAACACCTGTTTAGATGGTGCTGTGTCTTTATTAATCTCCACATACCTCACTAGTTGCTCCTTCAAAAACGTCTTCAACTCCTCCTTCCCTATCAGGTACAGTGGGAATCTCCATGTAGCAGTTTTCAGCCCTTTGGCATCAAATTCTATTGTCATTACTATCATGGCATGGTCTGATATGTGTATGGGACCATGCTTAATTTTTGCCAACTTATGATACCACCCCCCCCCCCCAATATAAATATGATCCAACCTGGACCACGTCTTGTGAGGGTCGGAGTAGAAGGTGAACTCCCAGAGTGTGGAGTTGGCTGTTCTCCAGGCATCCAGAACATCCAAGTCCACTAAGCCTTCCCTCCACTTCTTCATGCAGCTTCCTCCCTGGCCCCTACCCTCCAAATGATCCAACTTTGGATCCAGGGTACAATTGAAGTCCCCCCCCCATTATCAGCCCCTGAAATTGTTCCCTTACAAGCAAGTCCATAATGGAGCAATAAAACGATGGTTCAAAGACAGCAGGTGCATATACACTCCCAAATATAACCCGTGAACCATGCAGCGTTCCTTCTACAAACACATATCTCTCTTCGCTGCTATCTTGCACCACTCTCATTACCTTGAAGGGAAGATGCCTATGTATAAGCACCGCCACCCCCCTCTTATGCGAGGAAAAGGAGGCAGCATAGTACGTCCCTACCCAATTCCGCACCAGCTTTTGATGTTCCGCAGGGGTCAAGTGTGTTTCCTGTAGTAAAGCAACTTGGGCATGCACCCTTCTAAGAGCCTTCAAAAGGCAGGTACGTTTAACCGGAGAGGAAAATGCCCTGACATTCCACGAGACAATATTCACCTTCTCCTTATAAGCCATAGTGGTATAGATATGGTTTCACCAGGGGAGGTCATGTCAGACCAACCTCGTTGAATTTTTTGACTGGGTGACTAGGGAGGTGGATCAGGGGAGGGCAGTGGACATGGCCTATATGGACTTCAGCAAGGCCTTTGACACTGTGCCACATAGAAGACTATTACACAAACTGGGGAATATGGGTGTGGGCAGGACAGTAGTGTGGTGGTAGGCAACTGGCTGGGTGGCAGGACACAGAGGGTGGTGGTAAATGGCTGTCACTCCACAGAGGAAAAGTGACCAGTGGGTACCACAAGGATCAGTGCTGGGACCGGTCCTATTCAACATCTTCATCAGTGACATTGCGCAGGACCTAGAAGGCAGAATTTCACTGTTCGCTGATGAGACAAAGCTCTGTAACAGAGTAGATACACCAGAGGGCGTAGACAGAATGAGAAGGGACCTGCAGAAACTTGAAGAATGGTCAGGGGTTTGGCAGTTGAAATTCAATGCAAAGAAGTGCAAGATAATGCATATGGGGCACAAAAACCCTGGCACAATATATCAGTTGGGTGGTGAGGATATAGCATGTACCAAGCAGGACAGGGATATTGGGATTATCATCTCTGATTACCTCAAGGTAGGGAAACAGTGTGACAAGGCAGCAGGTAAAGCAAATAGGATGCTGGGATGCATAGGCAGGGGCATCACCAGCAGGAAAAGGGAGATCATAATTCCACTATACAAGACACTAGTGAGGCCCCACCTGGAGTACAGTGTACAGTTTTGGAGACCTTACCTACATAAGGACACAGACAGGGTAGAGAAGGTTCAGAGGAGAGCAACAAAGATGGTACATGGATTGCATCACAAATCCTATGAGGACAGGTTGAAGGAACTGAACATGTACTCCCTGGAGGAGAGGAGGGAGAGAGGGGATATGATAGAGACATACAAGTATCTTACAGGGAGGAACAGGGTGCAGGAATGCACTATTTTTAAGCGAAAAAGATGTTCCAGGACTAGAGGGCATGGGATGAAGGTGGAGGGAGGACGATTCAGAGGAAACGTGAGGAAGAATTTCTTCACAGAACGGGTGGTGGACAAGCGGAACACCCTGCCAGAGGAAGTGGTGGGGGCTGAAATAATCACAGGATTTAAGAATGCATGGGATAGACATAAAGGAATTCTGGAGGTCAGGGGCAACAGACTTCTAGGAAAACATAAACTGAACTTACAAGCTCAAATGGGCAGACTGGGTGGGCCATAGGCTCTTATCTGCCGACACTGTCTATGTATCTATGTTCATATTCCCTCCCCCCCTTGCATCAAGGTTCCAAGCTGTGTCAGCTAAGGTGAGCGTCATTTTGTCTCCTACCTTATAATGCAATGTGGACCTATCAAACAGATCCAAGTCTAAACACATAACATATAACATCTGAACAGTACCTTCTCCTCCAAACTATATACAGTACAACCCCCCAAAAAAAACATATACCATTCCCAGATCAGGTATGTTCTCTCCCTGATAGTATTACAGGGTTTGATTCAAAAAGAATGATCAACATTTGCGCCCCCCCGGGTTAATGTACTCTCTTTTCCACCAATCTCTCTCTCTCCTCCAGCTCGCTGTTACAGTCATATGATAGGACCCGATGGGTTCCCCTTCCTCTTCATTCAAGACAGGTCACTTATCGTTCCCAAATCCCTTCATACCATCAGCCCCCCTCCCGTTACACTTGCCCTTCTTTCCCCTTTTGCCACGCCCCCTACACATAATCATTCAGACGTTTACTGCCTATCCCCCCCAACCGAAATGAGCTGCGACTTTATTTCCCACTAGGCTAGACAATATTAATCACTTCAACGTGGAGGCTTCTTCTCACGAGTCGGGTCTCAGCACTCTTTTCGTTTCAAGCAGGGGTTGAAGGATCTAGCCACATGCGTTGATCCTCCATTGGGTCTTCAACCAGCCACCTCATGCTTGTTACTCTCTCCAGAGCACTCTCTCCCCAATCAGTTCTCAGTCCAACGTTCCACAAGAGCAGTGCAGTAGAAGAATACACATCCCGGGCTCTTTCAAAGAGGAGTTAGCTAGTCTCTATCATTCTTCAGGGATATTAATAACAGGATCAGGGCAAGTGCTCATCGGTAGTCCCATCCAAATGCTGCAACAGGTTTTAACTTTCATAACTTCAAACACTAGGAACAGAACTGGACGCCTCCTCCCCCCAGCTAGAGTGAACTCTTTCCCCTCTCTGGGACAGTCATCCTTTCTTTTTCTTCAACTCAGACACAAACTTAGCTGCTTCGTCTACGTCCCAGAAGCTATATGTGGCTCCTTCGTGACGAATTTTCATTGTAGCTGGGAAAATCATGTACCATTCTATTTTTAAACACTGGTATTCGGAGATCGCTTCATTAAACTCACACCTCTTTTTCCCGATTCTCATAGAGTGATCTTGCGATATAAACAAGCGCATGCCTTCATATTATAACTCAGCAGCATTCTTATAGGCCTTTCACATCTCTTGCCTATCTTGAAAATTATGAAAACGAAATATTACCTGCCTTGGTGGTTGCCCCTCCTGGGGCCGCGGCTGCACCACCCGATGCGCTCGTTCCAACTTGTAGAGGCCCCCTTTCGGGTTCAATCCCAGTAACGCTGGTAGTTTCCGCCCACAGAATTCTAGCATATCAGAGCCTTCCTTACCTTCAGGGAGGCCCCGGAGACGCAGATTGGACCTACGATGGTAATTCTCCTGATAGTCTAGGGCCTCCCTGAGGTCCTGTACTTGTTTCTCCAAGTCCTCCAGGTGCTTCGGTATTGGGTTCAGAGTGTCTTCTGCTGCCGATATACGGCCCTCCACTTCCTCCAGCCACTCCTGTTGGTGTTCTAGCAGCGAGTCTATCGCAGCCAACCTGTGGTCGATTTTTCCTTCCAGCCTTTCGAGCTGGGGGGATACAGCATCCATCAACTGCTGCTTCAGCTCCCGGCCTATCGCAGCCATTTCAGCAGCCGAGATAGAGATAGGGCCCACAGCACTCGTCTGTCCTGCAGCTGGCAGTTTTTTGCTGTTTTTCACTCCTGCCCGCTGCGATTTGCTTCCCGACGGCACAACATAATCATCCATGCTGTAGGTACTTAGTTTTGGTCTCCTTTATTGCTGCCTTGAATGAGAGATTGCAGTGGATTATTTAATTTTGTCAACCCAGGGAGTGGAGCTCAGCAAAAGCATGTCCTCACGCCATAAAGCGGTCACGTGACCCCCGCTTTTGTTTCTTTAATTGCATTTACACCACTTCATTTGCATACTACCCACTACTAGTAAAAAAAAAAAAAAAAAAGAATCCAATGGAATTCTTGTACCATGAGGTCTGAAAAGTTTTACTAACAAGGCTGGTAGTGTATTTCAATGGCAAACTGCAAATATGTTTTCAGATTTTTATTGAGAAATAACACTTTCTACCATCAAAATATTATATATTTAATTGAAATGTGTGATTTTGATAACCTGTGATCGTTTGATATAGCAGGTGACATTTTCTTCATAACCAAATTTATTGGGAAAAAGAGCAGCCAGTTACTGTCACAAAAATTGTAAAATCATACAGACGTACCACAACTGTGCAAACATATAAAAGGCAAAGTTTGTTGCTGAAAGAAGTACCAGTTTCTTTTGAAAAAAATAGAAAAAATAAATTTAGCTTCTCCTTTAAATACTTTGGACTCATAAATAGTTGGCAGTTTTTGATATCACCATACTAGAATTCTGCTGAATTCTTTTTTTCTAGCAGTGTGAAAAGCAAAGGTGAAAACCCACTTGTTTCACTACACTTATAAATACTGTATTATAAAATTATAAAGTAATTAACTCATTAAAATACGAACATACGAAATTTGCCAGCAGATAAAGGCCTAGAGGTCTATCAAGTCTGCTCGAATGTGCAGCTAGCACCCCTTATTCTGCAGCTGCCCCTCCCTTCCACCCTTCCCCTTCATTAACCCTCCCCCTTGTCCTGTCCCATCCTCGTTTGAAGCAGTCCACTGTTCTACTGCATACCACTTCTGCAGGTAACGCATTCCACCCAGCCACCACCCTCTCTGTAAAAAAGTGTCTCCTCATCTCCCTCCTGAACCTTCCTCTCTCCAGTCTCATATCATGGCCCCTGGTGGCCCTCCCCTCCCTTACTTTGAACAGCCCCTCTGTACCCGCTTTGTTTATTCCTTTCATGTATTTAAAGGTTTCAATCATGTCACCCCTGTCTCTCCTCCTCCAGTGAGTACATGTTCAACTCCTCCAACCTCCTCTCGTATGATAAGTCCCCCAGCCCTTGATCATCTTTGTCACCCTGCGCCTGCACCCTCCAGTAACTTAATGTCCCTCTTCAGATACGGACGCCAGTACTGCACGCAGTACCCAGGTGTGGTCTAACTAATGACCTATACAGTGGCAGAATCACCTCCTCCTCCTTGGAGGATATACCTTGCAATACAACCCAGCATTTTGTTGACCTTGCAGCTGCCTTCTACATTGTGCCGAGTTGTTCATTGACCCTGTAATGAGCACACCCAGATCCTTCTCCTCCTCTGTCTGGGCTAGCTGCACTCCTTAGCTGGTAACTCCTCCTTGGGTTCTTCATCCCAAAATGCAGCACCTTGCACTTTTGGCATTAAACCCCAGTTGCCAGGTGTCTGACCAGGTTTCAAGCTTTGCCAGATCATCCTGCAACCCCTGCCATCCCCTAGGTCATCCACCACCGCGCCAACCTTAGTATCATCAGCAAACAGACTGATCTTGCTCTTGACGTCCCATGATATGTCTGGAATGAATAACCCAAACAACACTGGTCCCAACACTGAGGCCCTTGTGGGACACCGCCGTCACTGCCCTTGGGTGTGAGAGCTCCCCACCCACCACCACCCTCTGTTGCCTTCCCTGCAGCCAGTTTCCTACCCATCTCACCAGCTTTGCACCCGCCCCTGTGCCTACTAACTTTCTTCCCAGCCATCCATGTGGCACAGAGTCGAATGCCTTACTGAAGTCCAGATACAGGACATCCACTGCAAGGCCCCTGTCCAGTTGCCTAGTTACCCAGTCATAGAACTCGACCAGGTTGGTTTGGCAGGATCTGCCACATATGAAACCATGCTGTCTGCTGTCCTGTAGTCCTTGGCCTCTAGGAGGGCCACCAGCCTCCTTCAGGATAGTCTCCATTAGCTTACCCACGATGGATGTGAGGCTCACTGGTCTGTAGTTTCCGGTTCATCCTTGGGGCCACTCTTGTGGAGGGCACCACATGAGCCATCCTCCAGTCCTGAGGTACACACCCAAAGTAGTGAGGCATTAAATAGGTTGCCAAAGGTCCTGCAAGGACCTCTGCCAGCTCCTTCAGTACCCTGGGTGGATGCCATCTGGCCTGGCGCCTTGTCCACCCTCAGTGCCTTCAAACCCTCTCGAACTCTGCCTCCATGATTTCCCCATCTGTCACCACTTCCGCTTCTGCCATTTCTCCCACCTTGGGTGTCATCCCTCTTCTTTTAGTAAATACTGAGCAGAAGTACTCATTTAGTGCTCACTTTATCGCATCTCTGCTTCCACCCAACCCCCTCCTTCCTAATCCTTACTATGTGGTCCTTACAGCTCCTTTCTCCTGATGTACTTAAAAGAAGTCCTTCTCCCTTCTAATGCCTTGTGCCAGCCTGAGTTCTGTAGATGCTTTGGCTCCCCTTACTGCCCTTGTCACCTCCTTCAATTCTGTCAAGTACTCCTCTCTGTCCTCCCCCCTCCCTGTTTTCTTGTACTTCCTAAAGGCAGCTCTTTTCCTCCTTACCTTTTCCATGACCTCCTTACTCAACCAGCTCGGTTTCTTAGCCCTAGCCTTCTTGCTCTGGGCTTTGCAGCAGGTTTTGGTTGCCTCCACTATCCCCCGCTTTATGAGCTCCCATCTCTAGTTAGTATCCATACTAGATTGAATTCTGGCCAGGTACCCTTTTACCACTTCCCCCATCCTCCCAAAGTCGGCCCTCCTGAAGTCCAGCACTCTTGTGCCAGGTTCCACTCCTTCCTTGCCCATATCCAATGTGAGCCATACTGAGTGGTGGTCACTCCCTGACAGCGGTTCCTCCACTGTAAGTTCTCTCACAAAGTCCCCATTTGCCAGCTCAAGGTCAAGGGTATTCCCTAACCTGGTCGGTTCACTGACCATTTGCAGCAGGAAGCTGTCCTGGAAGGCATCCAGCAGTACCTGCTCCCTTCTGTTCCTGGTTGTTGGAGTGCTCCAGTCCACTCCTGGCATGTTGAAGTCCCCCACAATCACCACACTACCCTTTTCGCAGGTCCTCCTGATCTGTCCCGCTAGTTCCCTAACTCCTCCGCCTGAGATGGTGGCCTGTACACCACTCCCATTCAAAGAATCCTATTCTGGAATCCTGGATTTGCACCCAAAGTGACTCGCATACTACCCTCCTCCCTTCCTCCCTTACACTTCAGTCCTTCCTTCACATATAGTGCCACCCCTCCTTTCCCAATCACCCTGTCCCTCAGTAAATAACCTGCACCCTGGTACAGACAGGTCCCAGTCATTATATTGGGTGGCCCATGTTTCCGTGATGGCTGCAATATCCACCTCTCCCTCTGCCATGAGAACCTGCAACTCTGCAGTTTTCCTCCCAAGGCTCCTAGCATTAAGGATAACCACCTTCCAATCTTTCCCCCCCTCCCATCCTGCCCTCCTTTCCTAGCATCACCAACAGTACTTGCCATTTGTCCTCTGTCACTGTTATGGGGGGTAAGCTCATATGATTTCCCAACCTGTGGTCTCTGCATATCTCTTCCCCAACTGCCACCCCCCACTCCTAGTTTAAATTCCCAACTTCCTCTATATACTCTTCCATCCTCTGTTTCAACACTTTCTTCCCCTCCTCACTCAGTGTAGTCTGTCCTTGGCATAGAGACTACTGTCCTCCCAGGCCCCCCCCCCCCACCCCCAAAGCCCATACCCTTTAGCACAACACCAGGTTCTTAGCCATCTGTTAAATTCTCTATTCTCAGCTTTCTTGTTGTGTTTGCCTTTGGCACCGGAAGTATCTCGAAAAGTTACTGATCTTCCTGCCCCTCACATATTGTGCTAGTTCCTCAAACCTCCTCTGGACTATATCTACTGTCTTGTCAGCCAGGTCGTTTGTCCCAAGATGTATAATTAAATGAGGCTTGTCTCTACCCCTTCTAGCATATTTCAGAACAGACTGTCCCACCCTTTCTGCTGTCATTTCTGGCATGGCCTCCACACAAATGCGACTATGCCTTTCCCCTGCTACCCCACTAACTCCTCTTAGTATTGAGTCCCCAGCACTCAAGATTCCACCCCTTACTCCCTGCTTGCTTCCATTCATCTCCCTCTCATTTCCAGCTCCTCTTCTTCCTCCTGCACATTATTCCCTCTTTACCCCTGCTTAATTCTCCCAGCAGAACTTCCCCCGCTCCAGTTTGGTCCAGGCATTTATCAATTACTCCTCTAATTTCATCATTTCCCTCCTCCATTTTCTTCCTCTCTAGCAGTGCACAACTATTTTCTGAAGGCCCTTCACAAATGCCCGCTCCCTCTCTCTTTATAGTAACCTGTTCTCTCCTTTCCACTCCATGACTTTTGCCACTTCTTCGCCTCCCCTCACAAGTCCCTATCTCCTCCTTCCATTTGTCTTTTGTCTCCTGACCTGGTTTCCCCGGCAATCGTTCTTCCTGGCCTGGGCTTCTTTGTCTCTGCTTCCCTTCTTCCGACCCTCTCCTCACCACTGTTGGCTTAAATCACCCTCCCTCATCTCCCCTTTTTCCTCCCTCCAGTATTGGGCTAAACCCACCCCCAATCTGCCTTGCCTGTCTTAGTTCCTCCTGCAGACCCTCAATCTCCTTTCTAAGTTTTTCTATGTGGTTGCACACTAAACATCCGCCCACACTCCAGGCAATGTTTAGAAAGATTGGTGCACCGCAGTTGTTGCAGCCTAACACCCTACCCATTGCTGTCGCTGCCCACCAGCGACCCCCCACCCTTCCAGATGCAGGATACCAAACACTCCCCCAAGTCTCCCCTCTCCCCCTCTATCAGTGCAAAACATTATTATTATTTTTTTTTTTATTTCCCTTACCTCCTTTGTTGCACACATTTAGATATACTGAGCACTGCTTTTTATATTCCAATCCTTCCTATCCACACTCAAAAAGAGACTTTAAGTAGCCATTGCACAACCTTCCTCAAACTCCTACTCCTCCTTTTCCCAATGCAATATCAATGCAAAGAAGTAATAATGAAAGCTCCTAGATTTGCATTTACTTCCCTTCCACTGAGAGAGCAGTCACCTCTTCACTTGCTGCTGTTCCTTTCCTGGATGTCTGCTTCTGCTATGACAGGCACATATCCTTTGCCTGTTTGAGGAAGTGATGTCAGAACCCCCAGTATAAAACAAATAATGGACCAGGGGTGGGACCAGCCCAGGTCTTCCAGAAACAATCAGGTAGCTGAGGCTTCTGGTCAGACCATTAGCACCCTTCCCCCACTGTGCACTCAAACTTTGCAGCTAGTGAAGCCAGCAACAATGAATCACAATTCTACTCAAAGCCCCCAAAATAGGTTATTTATTTATTTATAGTACAATAAATAAAATAGTCTTTTTATTAGAGATAAACACCTGCTCTACAAAAAATATACATGTGTTGTCGAAGGCTATTTAAATACAGTGATCAACAATTTGACTTGCTTGTAAGTTATACGTTTGATTTTTTCCCCCATTCAAGTGTTTATGCTCCTTACTAGGCCTGACCTTGCCTTCAGCCCAAACACCCACCTTCCCCTGAATGTACCCTGTCTCTCAGATAGGGACTATTGCCCTCTTACCCCTTCCAGAGTCAGGACCATGGGAGTTAGCTGGCAGCCATGGTTGACAGTGCGGGCTCTGCGGAGGGCCGGGCCGTCATCCTACCACAGCCAGCTTCCATTTTTTCTACTGGTTTCTTTCTCTCTCTAGGCAGCACACAGAGTGGGCATGGGGCTACCTCAGATGCCCGCAGCGTGCGCATGCCAGGAGTGCAAGCTCCTTGACCAACCAGCAAGAGCTGCTACAGTGCCACAATGTGTGGCCTCCATTTCTCCGAGTGCGATATTTTGCCTTGAGGCTGCTGTAATGCCTGCTCATCCTGTGCGGATGTGCACTGTGCCAATGTTGTGGCCTTAAAGAGGCCCATTGAGTCCTGCAACAGGATGCCCCCAGCCCTCTGATCCATCACTGTGGGCTGGTCCCACTGTCACTGTCCTTTTTAGTACAATATACACCATTCTGTTTTTTATTTGTTGTTTAAACATTTACCCTATTATCTGCCCTGGTAGAGCACCCTCCAACCCCTTCCTTTAGGGCCTACCTTTGCAGTTCTATTGGCCGTGGCATCTCCCCCCCCACAGCAGGGCTCCCCCAGGAGGCAGAGGGGAGAAATCAAGATTGTCAAGTGGTCCAGCTGGTTGTTCATGCTTCCAAGGCCGATGAAGCTTCAGCAACACATCATGTAGCCACCGTTTTCTCCTTTTCATGGTTGCGATCCCTGAGGGAGCAGACATAAAATGACGTCCAAGGCACATCATGCAAGTGCCTGTGCATGACATTCCAATGTCCATTGCACCCTACAATCCCTGCTCAGCCGAGGCCCCCAGGAGCCCTGACTTCTGGCCACTGACAGCTGTCAGATTGTTGCTGGGTGCACCTTCACCCATTCCACCCCGAAGGAGGGGAGCTGTCCATCAGACACTTGAACCTCCCCTATGTCCCTGGCACTCCGACACTCTTGGCTTCTTCCCAACCCCAGATCAGTGTACTGAGCAGTAGCGCTACTGCTATGTCGGCGGGCCAGCTTACAGTATACATTGTTGGTGTGCCTGTTAAGGGATATAGCAGTCCTTGGAGGACTGCTGCATCTCACACGCCATGCGGATCATAGCATTCACTACATATTCAATCCAGGCCTTTGAATGGATGACCAGTGTATGGAGTAGCTCAGCCCCACAGAACACTCCCTGCCCCCCACAAGGAGCTCCACACTCATGGGTAGGGGGTGTGGATGCCATGTGGGTGCAGATAGGCATCGGAGTGTGAAGTTCTGCAGCACGGATATGCGCCAGCCTGAAGTCAAAAGTAAAGATAAGGCTTTTAAGTACCAAAATGCCAAAGCTGGCTTTAGTAGAACTGAGTTACGTAAAATTCTGGGGAGGGTGGAATCTGAATTTCATCCCATTCTATTTATTACTACAAAAGGATATGCAGTACAAGCAAACTGGATCTTTATCCCTTACAGTTCACCTATAGCTGAGGCTTATTCTGGAACAGAAGTCCCAAACCCACTGCTTGTGGCAACAGTCTGTTGTGGTGGAAACTCCTGTGATGTTACATTCACATTATTATGACTTCAGCTGCAGAATAAACCTCGGCTGTAGGTAAGCCGTAAAAGAGAGATCACTTCTGTTTAGTCAAAGTATAGACAATTTCTGGGACCGTACTCCAACTGCGTGCATTCAACTGATGCCAACTGGGATCTCCACTTAAAAGTTTTGTTTGCATTTTGCTGCTTGTGGCCGGACCGCCCTCTTCTTTTTTACATCCTATATTTATGCCCCCTGGTTGTCACCATCCCCCCCTTTGGCCTCCAGCTCATCCAACCCAGTCACCCACTGTCTCCAGAACTTATCTGGTCCAAGTTAGTATCCAAGTAGGTGGTGTGGAAACTGTAAGGGGCTGGCAGGTGTAACCCTTTCCAGTGGAGTTTTTTCTTTATGCTCCTCCTCCGACCCCTTGGCCGCCACCTTTGTCGCCAAGGCCCCCACCACCCTCCCACGATCCCCTCAGACGCTATCCACCGCCCCTTACTAGCACCATGTATCTCCGGGTAATCTGATGCAACCTTCATCGGAGGGCCCTCACCCCTGTGGGGCAAATCCAGGAGATTCACCATGTAGGCTCTCACGCATCAATGGACACTATCTGGGCTACCGTGGCACAAGGAGGAACTGGCAGCCAGTCATCCAGTTGGCCGAGGGACATTTTTTCCCTTTTCTTCCATCCTGTTCATCCTCTTCCCACAATGCAGTGGCATGCACGCAGCGTTCTGGCTGGACGCATAGTCACCCATGCCACAACATGCGTCGCCCCAATGGGCCAAGAGGAGCCACTCTACTGCAATCCCAGCTTCCCCCCCCCGGGAGGAGAGCATCCAGAGGATGCTCTGAACCCTCCCTGCTGGCCTCTGCTCCTGTTGTCCTGGGCTCAGAGCAAACCCGAGTCGCCAGCGTGCCAGGTGATCCCCTATCGCATGGTGCCACAGGGCCAGCACTTTGTTTTTTAATGCTCTGTATTTGCCGGCCCCCAACAGATCACACTCAGCACTGCCACACATCCCGGGACTTACCCTACTCCCGAATACCCCCGGCTTACCCCTCAGAGCTTTCCATCTTATGGAGACTGGTCGGTAGAATGGGAGCGGGAGCCCAGTTGGCGGCATAGGTTCCACAACATGGGAGCGGATATCATCCTGTGATGGAGGAACCTCAGTTTTCCACCTTTCTTCCTGGGAGGTGTATCATGCAATGACGCTGGGGAGGCACAGCGAATGTCTGACACACCTCCCATACTGAGACAGTCCCAGCTGCCAAACTCCAAGCTGCCGCATGGGATCATCCAAGCACCAGCTACATTCCACATCCTCCCCCCGGAGGAAGAAAGCCATCCCTAGGACAGTTGATCCTCCTCCCCAGGCTCATTCCAGAACTTGGGCCGTCTACACTGAGAGCAGTAGCGCTACACTATGCTGGCAGGCCAGCTTTCCAATGGAGTTTTTCTGCCATTGTTTTCACCTCGTTCCTAGAGATCAGCATATGTCATGGTGTGGACATACAGCATGAAAACACCACATGCACTCAGCGCCTATGCCCAGCCCTCTGACAGGGCGCAACTGCTGTACCACCTAGTCTATGCCGGGTGGTAGCCTAGCAGTAGCCATACACCGTCTCTCCCCCCCAATGAAGGAGGAGAACTGACTATGGACACTGAATCCTCCTTCCCCCTGGCTGGACCCCGAGCGGCTCTGGTCCATTCTTGAACCCGGGTCATTGTGTGGCAACTAGTGCCTCAGCGCATCAAGCCACTGGTCTGGCCAGTACCCCCTTTTTTTTTAATACTTTTGTTTATTGTTTCACATAACAAACATAGAATTAAGATTTCAAGCATAGAACATAAAAATTAGTCTAGTCAATGAGGGAGCCACTCATCTTAATACATCGTAGTGGTCTGTCTACACCACAGGGGAGAAACAAGACATTACAAAACGCAGTTAATATTCACGAATGTGCTGCATACTACGGTCCATGAGCAGCATGGTAACAATCCACATTACAGTCCCTTATGAGCCCCACAATTTTCTCCCCCTCCTTAGCGGAGGAAAAGGAGAACTTCACCATGCCATCCCCATGTTTTGTTACAAGTGTAACTAGGCTGATAAGGCACAGTAACAGAGACATATCTAAATTCTATGGCACAATTACTTTTGAAACTGTTGCAGAACAACTTTAACACTGAACAGGCATACTACAGGTATTTCACATAAAATGTTAACCAAACTCCTGTGGAATAAAACAGAACACACAAACCATTTAACAGACACGGGAATTTAAACATAAGCTAGTAATGCCTAACAGAGTGACTAACTTAACATGGCGGTTGGTCTCCCCAGAACATAGATGAGATGAAGTCTGACATTAGATACTACCCGCTTATCTGGTGTGTGACCAATTACCCATAGTCCAAACACTGCAGAAAAAAAGACTTGGGGCAGCAGGAACAACAGGTAGAAATAGGCCCATTCAAGATTTACCATTTTCCAATTGGGAGTCCTCCTGCTCTGTCCAGGTCCTTCTTGATGGTGCCTTCTTCTGCACCCACTTAGGGGTGTCTGCCGGGTCAGTAAAGATGAAGATTTTCCCGATGCACAATCATAAGCCTGGCAGGGAAGACTGTTCCATGAGGAATTTCGGCCTAAGCATAGCTCTCACCCTGTCAAAACACTTCTTTTTCAGGCAGGTGGAATAGCTAAGGTCTGGGTAAAGCCGCATACTCTGCCCATCATGCAGCAAGGTCCCTTTGTTCCTCGCCAGTGCCAGGACATAGTCCCTTAATGCCTACACCATCCAGAACAATGATGATTGTGCGTTGTGCATCCATGCTGTCTGGCCTGCCACGTGGGGTAACTCTGTAAGCCTTCTGTATGTTAATCAGTTTACTGGTAACTGCATCACCAAGCTGTTGCTTGAACCAGTTCAAGAGGAATAAAGGTAAGCGATCTCCTCACTACCCTCAGGCATGTCAGCAAGATGATATAACGCCGCTCATCGGCGCAGCGTTGGATTTCCGCTAGACGCCGGGCGCACCCGGTTCGAACGGACTTGGGTCGCTGGAGAGCTGAAGGCCGGGAGGAGTAGGCTTGAGCGCCCCACGACTGCTCGCCTACTCCGGGGAGGGAGGGGACGTGAGGCTCGCTGTCTGGCCACCTGGCGGAGGCCGGGAGACCAGCAGCGGAGCTTCAACATACATAGGGGCATGGCTATGAACGTCAGCCGTCTTGACGCTTGGTGGCAAACCACGCCTGGGAGAAAAGTGGAAATTCCAGCCTCCGCTGATGATGGCTGCCCGCCTCCCGCTGGCCAGAGATGCCCTCTAGCCTCCAAACCCACCTCAGCAGCACTCAAGGACTGATGCCTAGTACGCTGGTTGCCTCCCTCCCGGCGTCTTCCCCCTCGGAGGAGGGGGACCCACCCCGCAAAGGGATATGCCGGGCCACCCTTGGGTCGGCTGCGATCTGAGGTGAGGGGAGGAGGGACGGGGCAAGGGGGTCACGGGTAGCATGAGCAGCCGGAAGGAGTGGCGAACTAGGAGGCGAGAAGGAGGGATAAACACATAACACAAAAAAAAAAAAAAGATGCATATTAGCTGCCCAGGCTTGATTTTCGAGTCTCTAAATGCACATGGAGGTGTGCATTTTCTTTACTGAGAGTTGCCACCATCCCCAATGCAGCATCAGTGTGGTTTGTAGCCTCTGCTATGACGTTCTTTACTGAGTCCATAGTGGTTTCAAGACATACCACTCTAACAGTAAGTCCATCGAACTTGTCAGCCAGTCCCTGTAACTGTCTGGATCAAACAGGTGATTTTAACCCCAAGTGACTGCAAAGTTCCCTCGGCTGGCTCCTTCAGCGTGTTCGTGGCATTGCCCTAGGACGGGCTCATGTTGGGAGCTTCCAGAACACTTTTGCTTTTTGCTCCATCAAGCAGTGATTTTTCTTTCCGGAGATTTCCCATTGCATTCCCCAAGTGTTCCGATAAAATCTGCAGTAAGTTGAAAAATATTTCCTTAAGGTAAAGCTGCAGTTTTAACAGATTAAAAACATGTAAAGCTCTGAGCTCCGTGCCTAGGCGTCCATCTTGCTCGGGCTCCACAGCCACCCCCCGTACCTCCTTCTTTAACCATGTTTTTAGTTTGTTATATAAAATTCTAATAGAAACCTGAAACAAAAATACAGGTGTATGTACTGTTAGCACTTAGTGCACTTAATCCTATAAAAATACATATACTAAACTGTTCATAATATATGGTTAAAGAACAGTTGCTCACTTTAACAGCAGATCTTCGAGAGAATCTCCTCCATTGGGCCTCACCTTTAGAACTGTAAGCTGTTGGCGTCAGGACCACTTGGAAACTTTTGCAAGTTGGGGGTTGCCCATGATGACATGCAGCGTGGGCAGCCTCACTGCTCCTCAATTTCCCGTTACAGGCGAGCTCAGAGGGCATCTTGCTGTGAGCAGCCAAAAGACCAAACCAGTACAAGGTGCAAAAAGAGAGGCACAGGACTGGAAGACATAATAAATGTAAGGCACATCTGGATACCTCCAACACAGCAGTGGACATCTAACCAGCAGTGGACAATCCTGCCAGCTTATAACTCAGTAAGTGGGGGAAGGGTGTGCTGTGGCCCAATGGAGTAGATTCTCTTGAAGACCTAGTATTACGGTGAGAATCTTCATCGAGGACATTTCCTCCATTGGGCCACACACTTTTGGAACAATTCCCAAGCAGTACAAAGTACCCAGGGAGGATGGCAAAGTGAGACGGTAAAGTCTTATGGATATGACATCATGACAAGAGGCCTTGCAGTATTGCAAGACTAAAAATGAAGATTAAATATGCACCATAATGGTTGATCTTCCAGAGCACCTTCACCATTGATTCATACACATGGGTCTAGAGCCGGAGGCACTAGGGCCCCGCAGGAGCTTTTTCTTCCAGGGATGGAGCAGACGTCCGCTACTGATGCTGCTCATACACTGCAAGTACCCACATGGTGCTGCACACTAGCCAATAACCGTCATTGGCTCCATCACACACCTCAGTTCTGTTCTTCAGGAGAGGAACAAAGTGGAGAAAAAACAAAAGTGGACTAGACACTTTCTAACCCAAAGGGATAGCAAAATGATATAGGAAATAAAATAACCGTGGGGTGCTGCTGGGCCAGAGCAAAAATGGCTGCTAAGCAATAGAGCTCCATTTCGGTATTGGTAATACCGAATATAATCTCCTGTTTTACCGACAGCAACCTTCATAAAATTTACAAAAATAGCAATCGGACAGCACCTAATCTAATATGGGAAACCCTCGGAAAGATCAAGTGGCTGGATCTGGAGCAAAAGGGAGATCAAATACTGCGGCTCACACCACGCGCTCAGCGCAAGGCCGCATCGAGGAAAATGTTTCTGACACAGGGGAAGAAACTCTACAGACACTTGGAGTTAAGATAACCCGCCTAATTTCTACTATAGTAGGACTTGCGGACAAATTTGATGGTTTGAACAATCGAGTCATTACCCTAGAATCTACAGTGGAGGCTATTCAGACGTCTGCGGTAGACTCCAAATGTTCGGCTGATGCCGCTCTCGGAACCGCCTCCACAGTGGTGAAAGAAAACACATATATGAAAGCTAGGCTCGAAACACTCGAAAACCAAGTGTGAGCTGCAAATATACGTCTAATTGAGCTGCCTGAAGGAGTTGAGGGCGATCACTTGCTCCTCTTTTTACAAGATTGGGTCCCGCAACAACTGGGTGAAAAAGCAACCCCAAAGGTACTGGCAGCGCAGAAAGCTTATCGCATAGCTCCACGAGGCTGACAAGTGAACCCCGAAGCCCCACGAACTGTAGTCTTAGTAATGGATAGTATGGTCACCCAAGACTACTTGCTGGCTGCCTCCAGACAGAAGGGACCCCTCTTATGTGATGGAAATACCACACAAATGTATCCGGACATTAGCTATGCCAAAAGGCAAAAAAGGAAAAAATTCGATGGGGTGCGAGCTATGCCAAGAGAGGCCAGAATCCCGCATGTTATATTATTCCCAGCAACGCTGCGGACAGTATCTGAAGGCAAGGTTTACATCTTCTCAGACCCGATGGAGGTGCTTAAATGGAGCCAGAAGCATGCCCGAATAGCTGACGACCGATCGACCAGAGAGGAAGATTCTTCAGAAGAGGAAGAGACCGAGGTGCTTGAGATTTGGAACTTTACTGTTTGGACACCATCACTCGTTTCTGAAACCAGGAACTTCTGTATGGGGAAGAAAAACGTTCTTATGTTTCCCTGTGGACTGGATTTCAGCCAAGATTGGATTTTTCCTTTTGCTTTAATAATGCCTACTATACTACCTATTTGTACTTAATATATAATCATTAAAAATACCAGATTCTAGGCATTTAAAATAAATATAATTAAGTTGGTTGGGGAAGGGTCGCTGGGTGGACTCTTCAAGTTTTATTACCAAAGTTTTATAGTTATATGCTATAGTGGATTGCTAGCAGAATAAGTGGAATAGCAATTTAGATGCATAACTTAGAAAAAGCATGGAAGTCTTTGCCACCTAATTTTTAGGTGGATATGTTAGAGGAGAAATCTCTTAACTTCTTCAGTAATTTTTAACCATGCAGCTTATGGGTTTAAAACAGCCAAAGATGTTTATACAAATATTGTTTCATTTAATCTAACCCTCCACTGATGTATCATTAAGAATGGGACGTACAATTTGAGTGTATTAAGAGATGTGGCGGCCTTGTTGCTTTTCCTTATGCTTTGCCATGTCCTAATCTTGGATATGGCCAGAACCCTTTCTCCTTCAAACACATCTCCCCCATCGAAATCTTAGAAGCCCTTCGCTCCCTGAATCCCGCCAAAGGAAAATCTCCAGACGGACTCGAAAACAAACTCCCCTTCCTATCTGCCCCTGCCATAGCTACTCCCCTCGCTGCCCTGCTAAATCTCTCATTCACCACTGAATCACTCCCCATGGAGTGGAAACATGTCACTGTCCTACCACTACCTAAAGGAGGTGACCCTACCTCCGCTGCAAACTACCGCTCCATCTCCCTCCTCCCCACTCTCGCCAAACTCCAGGAACACCTCGTACTATCTCAACTCTCCCACTTTCTCTCTGAAACTAACTTCTTCACTCCATTCCAGTCTGGTTTTAGAAAAAGCCACTCTACCACCCCCTCCCTACTAAGACTCACAGATGCCATCCTCTCTGGGATGGACAAATTACATCTGCAATATTCATTGACCTAGCCAAAGCTTCTGATACAGTATCCCCCCCCCATTATCCTGCCTATCAGGTGCTGGGTTATCAATGACGGCCACAAACTGTTCAGAGCCTATCTACAAAATAGAACCCAATCTGTAAAAATAGCTGACTTCAACTCCCTTCCGTTCCCTATTACCACTGGCGTTCCCCAGGGCTCAGTCCTTGGCCCCATTCTCTTCTCCATCCTACTAAATGATCTGCCAAAGGCCTGCTCTACTACCTCAATTCACACGTACGCTGATGACACGGTCCTCTTTACATCTGGCCGGACCCATGTAGAAGTCACCTCTAATCTTCACACCGATTTCAACAAAGTGCAACACTGGTTTAACTCCAACCAACTCTCCCTAAATATCAAGAAAACAGTCTCTATGACTTTCAGCACTAGACAGAGGCTATCCAGACTTACATCCCCTCTGATCTTCCGTACCCTGGATAGCACTGTCCTTGTAGATGTGCCCTCCTTTAGGTACCTGGGGGTTTGGCTTGACCGCCACCTCACCTTTTCTACACACGTGGACGCCATCCTGTTAAAACTGCGCCCTAAGCTCGGCGCCTTCTATAGAAGCCGCACTAGTCTCCCGCTTCCTGTGAAACGTGAAATAGTCCTGAAAATTATTCTACCTTCCTTCGACTACTGCGATGTTGTCGACAGCTCTGCCCCCAAGTCCACTCTATCCAGACTGGACCCCCTCTTCAATGCTTTCTGTTGCTTCGCCCTCAATGCCCCCCCCTTCATACCCATCCCTGAGCAACTGGCGCCTACTTCACAGTGCTAAATTTGTTTCTGATTTCTGGCTCGGTTCCCTTTCGCCCTATCTCATCTCCTCCCTATCTTCCCCACCAACCCCAGCCCACGCCCTCAGGTCCACTGACTCCAGACTATTAGTAATCCCCCAACGAAAGACCTCTGCAGGCTAATCGGCTTTCTCTTACCTCCTCCCTAAGCTCTGGAATGACCTGCCGGGCCCAAATCCGCCATTCTTCCTCCAAACTCTTTCTATCCTCTGCCCTCACTAACTTCTACGCGCCTAATTGTACATGCCACTGACCTCCCCCCCCCTTGCCTGATTCTCTCCTCCCCTCGATCTCCCTCCTCACCTTACACGGCCTGACCAGTGGCATGGCCTTCGCCCAATGACTGGCTTATTAACTGCCCTAAACAACCCATGCACTCACCCTCTCATGGCACTTCTGCTATCCCCCTTATTATTACCCCGTCAACGTCCTCCCTAAGACTACCCACTCATCTTTCCCTGTTGTTTACTACCCAGACCAGTCATCTCTGCCTGGCCCCTAGCCCAGGTTTCCAGTTCTATCAGCCAACTCGGGTGTAAAATATTCCAAAATAAATCTCTAGATAGTAGGCACCTATGCAAGTACGAATGGTTCTAGATATGTAATCAAGTATGTAATGTCACCCTCATTGTGGCACATGTATGTAGTGTCTCCTAATGTAGCAAGTTTGTAAAGCCACTTTTAACTATGTAACACTTGTTTCGAATTGCTTGTCTCCTATGTACAACCTACTGATTGTTTTATGTATATCCTCCTCCCTTGTACCCCCTTCCCCCAGGTCGCACCGTGAGACGAGCACCTTGTTGCTCAGTGTGCCTCTCCTGGTAAAACATTTTCAATAAATAAATTGTATGTTTGACATAAAACAATAAACATAAAATATATATATATAAAAAAAAGGAAATAAAATAACCAATTAGAACATGACTACCAACTTAGAGACTAAGGGTTGGGCCTGCTAGGTGGCACCAGGGTAGTTGGCCTAAAAGGAGCCACAGCTGCCTACCACAAGCCCAACAGAGTGTGGACAGTGATTACGTATACGACAGAGCAGAAGCCTTGAGCAAACTGCTCTGGCAGAATCAGCAAAAGAAGTAGTATAATTCAGGACCCCCTTGTGACAGAGATCTCAAAAAATGCCCAAAATGGGAAAAAATAACATCTGTACTCACAAAAATAATATAGCTTCATGCTACTCAATAGAATTTGAGTAAACCCACAATCTTGTTTTCTCTATGACAGATATGAGAAAAAAAGGATGATGAAGAGCATAGGAGTTGCAGGACTCCATGAGAAAAAACAAAAAGCTCTCTGTGTTTTATGTTTGTCTTTGCACTTGTGCAAGGGCCACATCCTCCACAACCGAGAGCAGTGGAGGTTGGTCCAGTGCTGCGACCAGCAACAAAACTGAGGACGGATCCAAAGGTGCAGTGTCACCAGCATCACGCCCAGTGTTAGGCCCAGAACCGTCACCAGAACTGGTGCCGTGTCCTTCCCAATGGACGATGTCGACCTCCTCCCCAGAGTCACAAGGGCTGCTTGGATCAAAGATTAAGACCTCCATGTCAGTGACTGGATGCAGCCTGGTCCCAGTGTTGGTAACTCTCCTAGTACTGTGGATAGTATCAGGAGTGGGCCCCTCACTCACCAACACTGTGGACGGTGTCAGGAGCCAGGGAAGCACTAGGCCGCAAAACAGAGGTGTCCACATGCATAGACCAAGCATATAACATCGGCCTCACCACCAGAGACGTCTGCCACCTAGGGCAGACAGACTGGGCAGGGTGCTCAGCTAGCCACCCAGAAAGAGCCAGCTCTCCACCACCTCCACTCCCAAGGCCTTTCAATGCAAAGGGGATTTTGAGGAGGAGCCTGTGCTTCCACGGTATGAGTGATACTGGGAACAGACCTAGGGGAAAGGCCCAGAGACCTGTCCTTGGTGATGCAGGTTTGCTGCCTGCCTCTGAAAGTGTAAATCCGGTGACCGAAGCTGAGTGCGTTAACTTCAAGTGGGCAGCAGTTCACTAAAAAGCAGGCATCACAGGAATCCATATCCGGTGATGGGCCAAGGCATGTCCAGCAGACTTGATGTTTGTCCTTTGTCACTGTCAACTTACCACAGGTGCACCAAAGCATACATAATGGGGTAGTTTGTCAGTCCCTTTTTATTTTTCCTCAGACTTCAACATCATGACAACTTAACACAACTAACGGCAACACTGCGAAAAAGAGACTTATCAGAGGTGATGCAGAAGAAATTTTCAATGACAGTCGAACTGAGGCGCGGCTGTTCCCATGGCGTGCATTCAGTGGTGGGGAGAACAGAACTGAGGTGCATGAGGGAGCCTACAACAGTTACTGACTAGAGCTGCACCATGTGGGTATGTGCAATGCGTGAGTGGTGTCAGCAGCAGATGTCAGCTTCCTCCCTAGAAGAAAATTCTCCCACAGGGTCTTCATGCCTCTGACCCTAGACCCATATGTATGACTCGATGGTAAAGATTGAATCTTGGAAGATCTAGCACATCTGCAATAAAGTATGTCCAGACTGTAATGCTTAGTGAAAGTATGCACAGTGCTCCATGTGGCAGGAGCATGTCAGCTGCAGAAGTATTCTCACCTCAAGACCAGTAGTTCCTTGTTCCCCTCCATTCCTCATGGTTAGGTGGCAGCTACCGGGTGAAACTTATGGCAGTGATGAGGAGAAGGGGCATGGCTTTGGCACACTTTAAAAGCACAGCCACTCAAGCCTGCAACAGACTAGCTGAACTGACACTACAGGGCATTTCAGCTCTTACAACTACTGAGAGCCACACTGCTGAACTCACCTTAAGTAAAGCAAACCAACTGAGGGGCTCGACTCACTACGGTGAGCACTTCAAATCTGGTGCAAGAAGGTATCAGAGTTTCAAAGTCAAAGCCATCACTTTTGAAAAATCAAAAGCCAAACCAACTGCACTTCACCCACCAGTAGGCCCAAAACAAATTCAAAGTGCACAGCTTACCGTATCATCACACTTTATTTGGGTGCAGAAACTGTTGAAACATGCAGCAAAAGTAGAGTGCACAGGCGGCGACTACTCGATTAACTTTTAAAAATAAAGAAATACATACACCATGATGGTGTTAAGAATTAAGTACGATTTTGACCAGGCCGGCCGAGCAGAACAGCCCACGTGCGTAAAGACGCACAGGATCAGCTGACGTTTCGGCTTACGCCTTCCTTAGATGTTCCTGTTAATCGAGTAGTTGCCGCCTGTGCACTCTACTTTTGCTGCATGTTTGCTGCAGACTGCAGATAGGCTCCTTTGTAAATTTTCTCTAGTGCACTGGATGCCATTTGTATTGCACTGTTTAGTTTGTATAAGCTAGGAAAATTAGTTGCTTGTTATTTTATGTTGCTCTCTCTGGACTCCACTGTTCTTTCTCAGTAGTAAAATGCAGACCTGGGTCTGCATTTGTCTGGACATTTGGCTTCTCTCTAATCAGCAGGAAGCCATCCCTTGTTTGAAATTAACTGTACTAAGTATGCAGGGTTTAACGAGCAGAGCATTAAGATTTATTTCTTTAGTATATCAAAGGTACTAGCAATCTGGACCACTAAATATGCCGACACCTTAGTCACAGTAATTTTTCAGAAACTAACCCTAAAACCAATTTCTTAGGCCTTGAATTGCTTAACTTTATTATTTTTTAGGTTCAGCCAAAAGATCTTATCAAAAGGAAAGACTAAGTCACAATAGAAAAGACGCCTAAAATTCCAAAAGCTCAGGCAATTATTACTGGTTCTGCTACTAATTTCTGGTAATATGCATCCCCACCCCGGGCCTAACCTTTTGACTGGAGCTTCCAATGACCCCAATAACTGTGACTCACATCTTAAGTTGGCCCACTTATATATTCGAAGTGTGTTTTCCAAAAAGATAAAACTCGAAGCTTGGGTTTTTGAAAACAAATTCAATGTGATTGGATTGTCCGAGACCTGGTTAACAACACTGTCCTGAATGATGACATTTTTCAGCAAGGTTATAAAACCTACCAAAAGGACAGAAATGGTTAAAAAAAATTAAAAAAAATAAAAAGAGGGTGGGTGTCTGTTTTTTGCTTCAAAAAAAATTAAAGTGGTTGAATAACTACCACTTGATCAAACTGGCTCTTGTGATTTCCTGTCTTTAAACATTACACTTGAGAGGGGGCAGAAGTAAAAGACACAAAGTTGCAACATTGGTCTCTATGGGGATTAGCCCTGGTCAATGCAATGAAAACAACAGCCCAATACTGCAGCAGGGTAGACCCATCACCTATGACCCACTGGGTACAGAATCTGCAAAGACTGCATGCGATTAGAGAACGCACAGATGCTAGCTGATAGGGAAGAAGGAAAACTTGAGGGAATGTGAAAATCAATACTAGCAGCCCTAGAATCAGGTATCCTCGTAGGCTGAGGTCACGCACCACTGGGGGTGACAGAGAGAGTAGTAGGGTGTGGGAAAAAGATACTTCTGGGTAGCCACAGATAGTGTGATCAGTGAGGACCACTGACATGGAACAAACCGTGATTATCATTGTATTAGTGGTCATATTTTCTGTGTGTGTGTGTGTGTGTGTGTGTGTGTGTGTGTGTGTGTAATTCTGTGACTAACTCACGGAGAGCTTTCATGAATTGCCAAGACTAAAAATGGTTCTACTGTATTTCACTATATTTGCTTGCACCAGAGAATACCTGTATGTGATCAAATTAATGTGCAATTTATATGAAATACATTGTTTGTATGCCTGTGAAAAACTGAAAATAAAGTTCAAAAAATTTAAAACATTACATTTGGGAGTAATAAAATTACAATCAGTGTTATTTATATCCCTCAGACTATAATGAAGCTGGCAAGGAACTGATCAACCTTTGGTAGTTCACTCCCTAAGGGTCATGAGTGGATTCTTATGGAGATTTCACTTCTAACTGGAAACATAAATCTTGCAAAACTTTTTGAGGACTATTTAATTTGTTTGGATTACATCAGACTATGGAGTTAATTATAAAACAGGTCTCCAATATACTTTGGACTAGATTGTGGTCACTAATCTCCACAGGGTAAAATGTTGTGATGTTCTTCCTGATGGTTTGAGTGACCACAGCCCAGTCTACTGCAATTGGTCTGCTAAACTCAGCAGAACTAACCTTGTGTACATCACCGCCAAAATTTTAAGAAAACTTGATGACAGCAAATTGAAAGCAGCTATTTTTGCCACGAACTGGTCATTGGATATTATTTCTGACTTTAATATTGCTCAAGAATGGTTTTGCAAAATCTTTAATGGCATCTGTGATTTACTGGTTCCCTTAAATAATTCTGTACCAGAGGCCACAGAAGTGAGTGGTTAACTCATAAGTTGAGACTTTTGTGGGAACACAATGCAAAAGGGGTCCATTACAAAAAAACTATGATCAATTGGCTACGATTTAGTACAAACAAGCTAGAAATCATTGTAAATCCTATATCTGTAAAGTAAAAATGGAATTTTATGAAGAAAGACAGTTGAACACTGCAGTGACCCCTGTAACTTTTGATGAACACTTAAGGATCACACTGGTCATGGGAAGGAAGGTAAGCCTTCCTTTGATCGGTAAGGTCATATGTGACCCTGCTGCCTTGGCTGAGAAGTTCAATGATTTTTTCAGTGATTTACCCTGTTATAGAACAAAGGCAGATACACATGCTTCTGAAACTGGTGTTAATAGCATTACTGTCCTTTTTTTTTTTTTTTTTAACTTTCTATTTATGCTCCTCCCCTGCCCTCTAGACTCCGCCACCTCAGGAGTCACCAATTGCGTCTGCCCAGCCTCACCTTACCTGTGCCTGTGGTAGTCCCTCCATGTAGCCTCGGACTGCCACCCGGGCAGGGCAAGAGATGGGGATCTACACCCCGAAGTACATCCATTCGTCAGGGCACCGGACCAGGACAGGCAGGTGAGTTGGTTTGTAGGGTCTGCGCCAGGGTGCTCAGTCTTCCAGGAGCCTAGAGGGCGTTTTTCTGGTGTTCTGTGCTTGGCGTCCGTCCCCGACATGAAGGCGCTCCTGACGATGTCTGCTGTGCACTTTCCCCTCACTGTAGGACAGGGAGCGTGCTGCACCTCAGGCCTTCGCCAGAGGGCAAGTCAAGCTCCGAGCCATGGATTCCCCTCCCTCCCACGAGAGGAGAGCTGTCCTCTGGATGCTTGATCCTCTCCCTTCCCTGCTGACCCCCAGTGGCCCGGGCTCGTTCCCAAACCCGGGTCGCCGGCATAGTGCGAGGTGTGGCGTCCAGCACCTCAACCCTCAGGGCCACCGGGCCGGCTATCCCTGTCCTTTCACCTCATCCAAAATTTTTCTTTTAGGATGTTTACACTTGATCAGATTCTGAGTTATCGGGACTATTTGAATCTGCATCCATCAGCACTGATTAAATGGACTTTAGGCTAAAGACAGTATTTTCTTTCCCCTTACCAAATTATTAAAATGTTCCTGCTGGTATGGTGTATATCCTTTAGTGTGGAAAAAATGCCACAATACGCCCTAGCCACTAATTTGGATCAAAATTTACATTTTGAACTATAGGCCTATTTCTCTGTTGGCCCCCATGTCAAAGCTATGTGAACGTATCATCATGGATCAAATCGTCATGGATCAGATGGTTGATTTTCTATCAAAGTACTGTCCTGTGATTCATATTCAACATGTTTTTTGTTTACTACATAAATACAGATGTAACCCCCCTGTTACCCGGGGTTACTAGAATCCCAGTAAGATCTAGTGGTAGGCAGGGAAGGCAGCTTGTGAAACTCCAGTTAAATGGATTTCACACTGTCTCATCCTGTTCTCAGTCTCAGCTGAGATTGAGGGATGACATCATTTTAGAACTGTCACAGCTGCATAAGCCACACTGGAATGTTGCAGTTGGAGGTTAGAGTAGAACGTAGGGGGATTTGAAGCCAGTCTGTGTGCAGTCTTAGAGAGAGACTGTAGTGCAGCAGAGTGTGTGCAGGCTCTCAGAGCTTTAAGCTCTGTTACAGAGCTACTTTTGTCAAGGTGTGCGTTTCCGCCTGAAGAGGAACACAGGAACTGGTAACTGAAGTGGTGGAGACCGCTCTCAATGGTTCAGAGCCCCATCCCTGAGGGGCTGGGGGGAAGGTGTCTGCCTGTTTTCCAGGGGCAACCCCCCCTGGGTCCAGCTAAGGGAAAGAAGCTGCCTGTCTGAGTTGTACTGAGGCACCAGACGCTCTGTAAGAGATTCCTTGAGGAGGAAACGCCTGTGGGGCACCTGCAACCAAAGGGTGAGACTGCTCTGAAAAAGGGCCAAGTGTTTTCACCTGAAACAGAAGGAAACTAAAGGGACTGTTACTGTGGGGTCAGGAAAAGACAGCCAAGTACAGTTGGAAGATGTGGGGATTGGACTGCTTAACTCAGTGGGGGTCTAGAGCAGGGGTTCTCAAATGGTGAGGCCAGCCTCCATGGGGAGGCCCCAACCTGTTCCAGGGGAGGCTCAAGCAAGTCTTGAAAAAGAATTATATTTCAATTTGAACTTTATAGATTTTGTGTGAAAGGGATATGGCAAACTGAAAGAGGATAACAGTAGGTGAATTTATGTATTTATTCACAAGTCTGTGACCAGAGAAGGTACTGTACACTGAGCCATGGCTTATTTCAGGTGTACCCAGGGAAGGGTAGTGAGAGAATACAATTCAAAATGTAACTGTGAAACACTCAGGCAATATAAAATGAATACAAGTGTAAACAAATTAAGAACAATAAACTAACAATGCGAGAAACAATTGGTCAATTAGACTGGCAGTAGAACTGTCCAAATACAAGAGTTAACTATACAGGTACTAGGAATAAGAGCAGGAGGGAGCAAAATGAACCCTGAGAAGTTGCTTAAGAGCAGGGTGAGAGGGATGAGGCAGAGGTCGGCAGGAAGGTTATTACAGTTAGAGGGGAAAAAGAAAAAGCAGTCTGACCCATAAAGGTATGACAGTAAGGGGTAACAATGGTTTGAGAGTCAAAATATTGGAGCAAGTAGGTTGTCCTGTTTTTGGGGGGGGATTACAATAAGCTTAATAATGTGAGAGCCACCTATGCAAAGAGGTTTCAATTTATTCTTCATGTACTGTGAAAAGCAGGCGATTTTTCTATGGGGAGGCCCAAAAATATTTCAGTATTTTCGGGGAGGCTCAAGATCTTTTCCATGGATTAGGGGAGGCTCACTATGACAAAGTTTGAGAACTGTTGGTCTAGAGTAATGGACAAAGCCACTTATTTTTAAGTCTGTTCAAGGCCAGCACAAAATGGAAAGAAAGAATGTGGGGATTGGACTGCTTAACTTGGGGGTCTAGAGTAATGGACAATGCCACTTATTTTAAGTATGTTCAAGTCCTGGCACAAATGGGAAGCAAGACAAGTAGATGGAATGTGAAATACATTTAGCAAGGATCTACATTGCAAAGCTTTACAGGATGAGGTGTTTACTGTCCGGAGAAATGGCGGTATGAATTGTAGGAGGCGAGGTGGGAGACCCCCCATCAGTAGTAACCAAATTTACCTCTACGGATTTGCTCTGAGACACCTTTTACTTTCTTTCAGGTACTTGCCAGTGCCTGAGGAAAGTACCAGATGTAGGATTAAAGAGGATTCCTGATGGAGCCGAGGTGCTCTTAGGTGGTTTAGGGAGCCACCAGAAAATGTTTCCATGAAGTATGGAAGGTGTCCAAGTGGCTGGCAAGGGAGCAGAGCCAGGGAAAACCCAAAGCAGCGTACAAGTCCGGGCTGTGTAACCCAAAGCAGCGTACAAGTCTGGGCTGTGTGCCCAGTGTGTTGTAGAGCCTGAGGGCTAAAGTGATGAGGATGTGTTCTGGTCTCCTTTAATCTGCATTACCAGGAGTGTAGCCCCATGGGGGTCCATCTATGCTTTGTTTATTCTGTTTGGATGTGAATAAAAGCCACACTTTAGAATCCCGCTTTTGGTATTGGACATTACAGTTATTGCTCCCTGTGTACGGAGTTACTTGGGTGCCCCTGTGCAGAGTAGCCAAACCTAGCCTATGTGCCGAGTGACCTACTGCTCCACGAATCCAGCCCACCTGGTAGAGCTGTCAGAAATGGCATACTGGGTAGGGGTTACACAAGACTGCCTTGGAGAAGTTCATTAACTACAGTGCTTGCTACAGTAAAGTTGACCGCGCAAACTGCGTGGTAGCAGTATACATGTTATTCAACTGGGTACCAGAATCGCGCAATGCCTGTATACCACGTTAACCTTTACTCTCGCTGTAGCAAGCACTTTATGTACATCAGGCCACAGACTCTGGAAATTTTGTGGCCTCAGTGCTTGTGAACCTCACCAAGGCATTCGACCTAGCTAATCATGAGTTACTGTTATAGTCACCATCACAATGCTATTTTTCTGAAGATGTTATTAATTGGTTCAGGGACTATATCTCAGACCAGGAACACAGAACCATTACTGAGAACCATTTTTCCAACTTTCGTAAAGTCAACTGTGGTGTCCTGAAGGGTTTCATCTTGGGACCTCTACCCTTATCCTTTTTCCTAAGTGGCCTGCCTTCCCTTCATCTTGCCCATCTTCTGAAACCCTTCTTTATGCAGATGATGCAGTCATTTTGAGAAACACCATTCTTGAAAAAGATTTCACTGGCTTTCAAGCATGGTTCAATGCCTGGGGGATGGCCCACAACACCAAGAATACCAAGGCTATGATCATGAGTACAGCCAAGAAATTGGGAAACAGTGAATTTTTGCTGAAAGTCCACGATGGTGAAAATATTGAGACAGCTGATCGATTCAAGTACCTAGGAGTTGTTCTAGATAATGCTTTATCATATGACTCATATGTTGATTATATGGTAAAGACAATTCACCAACAGCTTGGCTCTTTGTACAGGGTTCAGAACAACCTTTTGCCAGAAACCCATACACTTTTAGCGAAGAGTGTACTGTTGCCAGTCCTTGACTATGGAATATTATGTTACTCTGGTGTGGGAAGTGGGGCGCTATCCAGGTTAAAAATTGTACATAATTCGCACGGGAGGATGCAGACTTTCTCCCTTAGGAGAGTGCAGAGCTGGAGCGTAAGGATGGCAGAAACAGCAGGTGTGGGGTAGATCTTCTATCTCCATGTACCCCAGATGAGGAAGGCAGACAACTAAGGAGACCTCTTGGTAAAATAACAGAAATAAAGAAAGAAAAAATTGAACAGATAACCACGTCAGTAACATTCCTAATTACTGTATGACATGACAATAATGAGGTTTCTCTGTACGGTTAAATCAAGTGCACACTTTTACAAAAGTGTAAAGTTTATTGACCTCACATGAAACTGTACAAGTCATGTCCATGATCAAAATGTAATGTAAATTATGTTTCTCCCAATAAAAAAAATTCAAATATAAAAACAAATTGTATATAATTAAATTTGTCATTTCATTACTGGTCTTTCGTTACATACTCATCACTGCTCATTGTATCAGACTGTTCGGTTGCATTCAGAGGATCGTGAGAAAGGAAAAATGTTGATTTTCCTTCACAAGATCATTCTGGGTAAGGTCCCCTTTTTGATTTAAAATATTTTTCCCATTACAGCAAAAAAGCCGTTGCACTAGATCCCAGGATTCTATATTATCTGACATTCCTTTCCACAGAAGTTGTTTTGGTCAAAGAGTGTTTGATTATGTTGGTGCAAGTATTTACAATCATTTATCAGAGTCTGTTAAGTCTTGCAAATCAACCAACATTCATGTTTAAGGAACAGTTCTCAAATCTCTTTAGTTACCAGTCCTATGAAGTGTGACTAATTTATAGTAATTTATCTGTTTTTAACATTGTGTTATATAACGGTTGTAAATGTTGGTTGCACATGAAAATGGGCACATTTGCTCAAAGTGCCTTTCCAGCGTAAACAGTAAATGAAATTAAATTTTGAAAGCAAGCAACTGAAATGGCCACAGCACATGCAGAGTGGCCATGGACAGCACCAGGATGTTCCTTACTGTACTTCCTATAACATAAAGAAGAATTAACTTAAAAAACAGAAGTAACAGCACCCTACTTGACATTATGCTGGTAAACAAACCCCATCTGTTCTCACACGTTGGAGTACTTTTCAGTGACATAAGTGATCACTGTCTTATAGCAGGGATAAGATCATCAGGCAAACCAACTAACCCTGCAAAATTCCTCCCAAGAAGATCTAAAAAAAACCTTAATATCGAGGGATAGCTCCACGATCTATGCCATTCTGCACGCTGGCAAGAGTTCTACCTTACAGGTTCTGTGGAAACAGCACTTCAGGTGTTAAACAGCATAATCATAGGTGCCCTCAATACTCATGCACCAATCACTAGTGTTAGAACAAAAAGCAAATCTTGCCGCTGGTTTTCAGCCGACCTTAAATCTGCACTGCTTGAAAGAGATAAACTATGGAAAAGGGCAAGAAAGACCAAGGAACCAAATGACTGGCTGCTGTTCAGAAAAGCCAGAAATAGCTGCACCAAAAAAGTGAGGGATGCCAAGGCTGCCTTCTATACAGCTGAACTTGATGCCTCCTACCTCAACCCAGGTAGATTCTGGTGCACCATCAAGGGGATCCTAGGGCAGGATTCTAGCACTCTCTGCCATCCCAAGTGCACCTTAATAAAGTTGCTATCACTGACAAGCGAGAGGTATTAGATGCATTCAACAATCATTTCACTACGGCTGGCCTTGCTTTTGATTCCTCTCCAGCTAATCTACTGCGATCACAACTTAAATTCCAATCTATTGAGGCTCAGAAGGCTGATTCTTCATTCTCATTCAAGTAAATTTTACTGAAACAAGTAGAGGACCTATTGCTGCATTTAGACACTAATAAAAGTGCAGGTGCAGACTCTCTGGACCCCTATTTTCTAAAAATTGCAATACATGCGCTTGCAGTTCCTTTAACACATCTTTTTAATCTATCCTTATCCTCTGGTTCTATTCCTTCACTGTGGAAGACAGCACAAGTGTTTCCCCTCCTTAAATCAGGGGACCCCACGGACCTCAACAATTATAGACCCATATCCATCCTACCAGTGCTTTCCAAAATGCTAGAAAAATTAGTGAGCATCCAACTAAGAGACTACCTCGACAGCAATAACTTCCTAAACCCTGCTCAATCTGGGTTTAGGACCAGGTATAGCACCACTTCTGCACTAGCAAAAGTTACAAACGACTGGCAAACTGAGTTAGACAAAAAAACAGTGTCTGTGCTGTATTTCTGGATCTAAGCAAAGCCTTCATACAGTGGATCATGAGCTGCTAATCTCTTCACTGCACTCCATAGGCCTAGATCCAACCTCTCTAAGTGGTTCAGATGTTACCTCACTGACAGAATGCAGCAGGTGAAAATGAAGCGACCTATCCTCATCAAAACCACTCCTAAGAGGAGTACCTCAAGGATCTATCCTGGGCCCTATCCTTTTTGCCATTTACATTAACAACATTGATTCTAGCCTCACCAAAGCCAATGTTCACCTCTTTGCAGATGACACTGTCTTATATGTCAGTAACCCCTCACCAACAAAGGCCTGTGAAATACTACAATCAGAGTTCTCCCTGTTGCAATACCAACTACTTGAAAAAAAACTCCTATTAAATGCTAAGAAGACAAAAGCTATGCTCTTCTCCACCAATATATATACTACCACTTTCTCACCAAGCATCCCTCCCCAACTATCCACCATCCTTGGAGAAAGCCTTGACTATGTTGACAAATTCAAATACTTAGGGGTATGGATTGACAACAGACTTGACTATACTCAGCATATTGAAGAACTCCTGAAAAAACTCCGACAGAGGCTCGGCCTTTTCTTCAGAATCAAGCATTATTTAACCAGAGAGTCAAAACAGAGACTAATCCAGGCCTCATTTCTATCACTCATCGATTATGCAGATTTCTATATGGCCAATGTACTATTTCCTACTTAAGTAAACTGGATACCTTGTACCACAGAGCTCTAAGATTCATCACAGATCTTCCTTCAACACTCATCATTGCTCTCTCTATGCTGCAGTTGGTTGGACATCCTTACACCTCAGAAGGAACAAAAATGCTGCTTTATGGATTTACAAGCTCTGTCTAACAATCTTCCATCCTATATCTTAGATTGCTTTACATTGGCTACAGCTAGGTCATATGCCCTAAGAAGCAACAGCCTCATCACTTTGAAGATACCAAAGCCTGCACCCGGCATGGGAGATCTGCAATCAGCTACTCTCTAGCATTTGCTTGAATTCTCTGCAGAAGACCCAAAGTTGACCACCTTCATACCTATAGCATCCTTTAGAAAGCTATACACAAGTCTCTTCCCTGAGATATGCAACTGCTTTCACAAGGCCTAGTCCAATCACACCACTTACCCCCCCACTTCTTTTCTTTTCTTTCTTTCTATGCAGCTTTGCTACACCACTGCCGAAACCTCTTCTGCTTCTCCTGGCACTTACCTTTTTCCCATTCACTCACTACTAGTTGTTTGAGTTACTATCCAAATACTCCCACCAGCCCCACATGTCTTCTCTTTTCAGAGGTTACTTCAACAACCCCAACACTTTCCCACTTTTCAGTCATAACTGTCTGATTTAGTCTATTCTGGAGCTTGAAATCTCTGGCTACCCTGCTTGTATTTATGTTTATATTATTGCATCTGCTCATTTAGAAAGTTTTTTGTATATGTCTGTTATTGTACCTTCATGTTGTTTCTCAACCTATCAGGTCCATCTTGTAAATGAGCTTTGCTCAATGATGTCCGCCTGAATAAATAAAGATTTTGATTGATTGATTTTTTGATTGATAAAGTGATACAGTTGATCAGCCATTTGGACCGGCAGTGTTTAGTCACTGGGGCGCCCTCTTACCAGGGGCAAATGTAATAAAAAGGGGAGAGGAGCTAGTCCAGTACAGTATTAACAGGACACATAAATGAGTCCAGGGAACAGGAAGCACACTATATGGTGAAACACTTCCACTTCAAAGAGTAGGTGTGTCTCGTAGAAAGGTTTCCAGCCACAAGCAAGACATCAGCTACCTGGGGCAAAACCCCAAAATAAATCAATTGATTTGGGGCTTGGAGGACAGGACCTATGGGGAGAGGCTCGAAGAGCTAAATATGTACACATTGGAAAAGAGATGGGACCGGGGGGGACATGATAGAGGTCTTCAGGTAAATGAAGGGGATAAATAGGGGAGGAGCAGTCAGGGTGCTTCGAAGGAAGGAGGAGGGGGCAACTAGAGGGCATGGGTGGAAGCTGGAGGGGGGACGATTCAGGTGAGAAAGGAGGAGGTGCTACTTCACTGAGAGGGTGGTGGAGCCATGGAATGCGCTGCCCAGGGGGCTGGTGGAAGCAGAGATGGTGGAGGGGTTCAAGAAGGGGTGGGACAGGTACAGGGGAAGGGTTCTGGAAGCAAAACCCAGTGCAGCGAGAATATCTGGAACGGGGAAGGGAGAAGCCAGAGAAGGCGAGGGGGGCAGCAAGGTCAGCTCCCAGGGTGGGGGCTGACCAAACGAGCAGACACGAAAGACCGTTAGGTCTATTCTGCTGGCATTTTAGTATGTTAGTATGTCTTCAGGAGCTAGGCATGCAGATTTAAACAGCACAAATCCAGATGGATCAGGGAACCATGAGCCTGGGACAGCAGACCCCAATAAAGGGGTGCTGAACAGGAGGCTCCACTGCCAGATGCTGCAGAAGTGGAAACCAAATTTGGTGAAGCTGGAAAGGAGCCACTAGAATTATGGTGGCATGCTCCGCCCCCAGCTTGAGCATAATCCACTGCATGAGAAGGAGCACAGAGAGGGACAAAGCATCTCACCAGAAAAACTCCAGGCCCTAGGGTGAGTGGGCAAAAACGTGGCAGTTTTGCATTGCAAGGGGACGTGAAAAGGTGCAAATCTGGACAACTCTCATCCTGCAGAGAGGTCATTTATCATGGAGGTCAGCAGTTCCCATTCATGCACCAGGGACTGAGACCTGCTGTGCTGAGCCTCTCTGCCAAGATATTTTGGACACCAGGAGAAACACAATCGACAGAAGGCTGCAAGATATGCACCAGTACCACTTTTTCATCACTTTCCTGCACAGGGGATAAGACAGAATGCCCCCCCCCCCACCTTGTTTATGTAGCGCATGAAACAGACACTGTCTGTCCGAATCAGCAAGGGACTAGGGCAGAGATGCTCTTGAAAAGCCTGGAGACTAAAACAGCCCTCATCTCCAGAGTACTGATATGGAGATTGGTCCAGGAACACTGGGTCTGATGGGACCCGAGATGGGCATCCCAGCTAGACCTTAAGGCATCCATTGTGAGGATCTGCAAAGGAGTCTGGAGAAAGAAGGGAATGCCCTGTAACAGGTGCAGGCGGTTCATCCACCATATCAGAGCATGGCGGAGAGGGGGCGTGATGAGGACCATTTGTTCTAACTCATTCATCAGCTGATCTCATTGTACCAGAAAAGTCCAACGTGGTATATGCAAATGGAGAATGGCAAAGGGAACTATAATAGTGGTTGTAGCCATCTGCCCCAACAGATGTAACATTGTCTGAGCCGATATAGAATGGCCTCTGTGCATCAGCTGAGCCTGAGCATAAATGGCCTCTGCCCTGTTGGTAGGCAGGAAGGCACTGCCCACCATCATGTCCAGCACCGCACCGATATACTGGAGGTGCTGATGAGGAATGAATATGGATTTTGGTTTGTTCACTATGACACCCAGTTCCTCGAACAACTGTCTCATTCTGACACAGAAGCATGGAATTTGTTGGCAGAGAAGGACAGCTTGATCCACCCAGGGTGTCCATTTTGTTCCCACCTATGCTGTCACCGCAGATCCTACATGGTCTCCAGTTACCTTGAAAGCTTTTACTTTTGCAGTCAGTACCCTCAAGAACCACAGTGTTCTCTTTTCCCTCCTGTTCCCCCCGACTTCTTTTGTACAGGGATCTGCTGCCTCCACTATGCCAGCCCTTCATCTGACCCACTGTTCCACCAGCCCACTCAGGCAACCCCAACACCACCACCCATTAGCTCGTCACTGATGTATTCACCCATTTTTTTTTCTTTTTTAATCTGTCCTTTCTGTCCTCCTGAAGTCCAGGACCTTCATCCTTGTGTGGTTAGTCTGTCGCCATCCTTATGTTAAACCACACTGTACGGTGATCACTGGTCCCCAGAAGGCATCCCTCCTTGCCATCTGCAATACTGTTCCCCATTTGTGAGCACCAGGTCCAGTACTGCCCTATCTCGAGTTCTGGGCAATGCATACAGATTCGCATCCCTAGACAGCGTTTTCATTAACTAGTTGTCCAGACACGGGAAGATAAAGCCCTTTTCTGTGGACAGCTGCTCTCACAACTACTAAACATTTGGTAAATACCCACGATGCCAAGGATAAGCCAAAGGGGGAGACTTGGAACTGATAATGGCTGCCCTCCAGCATGAAGCAGAACCAATGCTTGTGGCATTTGCAAACCCTGATATGAAGGTAGTAGTCCTTCATATCCAGGGCACAAAATCAATCCCATTTTTGCAGCAGGGGGATTAGAGCCTGAACAGGCATCATTCAAATCTTTTTGTATTCGATGAACAGGTTGCAATCTCTCAGGTCCAGTACAGGACGCAGATCTCCCGTCCACTTGAGAACTAGGAAGTATCTGAAGTTGAACCCCTTGTTTCTTTGCTGATGGCGAACGTGTTTAGTAGCACACTTTTGCATTTAGCAGTAACCTGTTTGCAAGAGGGACAAGTGGACCAGAAGATAATGACAATGAGGCAGTGTGTAGACTGGAGAGGTAGACAACAGCTCCAGAGCATGCCCCTTTTCCACTACTTCCAGGACCCACCTTCACCCTCACAGACAGCAGTGGAGACGGAGGACCAGAGGAGTCAGTACCAGGGGCAGCAGGGGCACCGCCTTGGCCGATAGCTTTGGGTTCCCTGGCAGGGGAGAGGGGACCACCACCACGGGCAAGGGGTTGCTGAAGGGATCATGACCACCACGAGCAGCAGGCTTGCAAAATAAGACCATACCATGCCCTCTGGCAGGCTGAGCAGTCAGTGACTTAAAAAGCCCATGACAGGATTAGGAAAACTTTGAAAAAAGTAAGATTTACTGTATATTTAGCTCCATCCCACTGTCTTTATTACTTGGTGGAGGAATGGTCAAAAGTATGGCAGCTAGGATTCAATGCAAAGAAGTGCAAAATAATGCACCTGGGAAACAAGAACCCAGGAAGAATACACATGGGCGGGGGAGGTAGTAACAACAACAAAAAGAAAAGGGACCTGGGGGTAAACATATCGGATGACCTTAAGGTTAGCAAGCAAGGTGAGAAGGCAGTAGGGAGGGCTGGGGGTATACTGGGATGCATAGGGAGAGGCATCACCAGCAGAAAACAGGAAGTTGTTATTCCTCTGTACAGACAGTTGGTGAGACCCCATCTGGAGTACTGCGTCCAGTTCTGGAGACCCCATCTCCGCAAGGACATAGACAGGATAGAGGCAGTCCAGAGGAGGGCAACTAAAATGGTGCAGGGTCTGCAAGAGAAGCCATTTGAGGAGAGACTAAAGGAGCTTAATATGTATACCCTTGAGGAAAGAAGGGAGAGGGGAGACATGATAGAAACTTTTAAGTACCTCAGTGGAATCAACAAAGTCCAAGAGGGTAGCATCTTTCAGAAAAAGAGACGTGGAAGAACAAGGGACACAATTTAAAAGATGGGGGCGGTCTGGGGCAATGTGAGGAAGTATTTTTCACAGAGAGGGTAGTGGATGCATGGAACAGCCTTCCTGAGGAGGTTGTGGGGTCTAAAACTGTGGGAGAATTCAAGAATGTATGGGACAGACATAAGGCAATTCTTGTGGGGGGTAGGAAGAAATAGGCTGTTGGTTAACTAGGATCTGCAGCCTATCCTGTAGGTAGGGAAATGGGCAGACTAGGTGGGCCAAGCGGTCATTATCTGCTGTCAAAGTCTATGTTTCATATATTTTTAGTAATCAATTCCCCACTTTCTTTATTATTGAAAACAGCTGCATGAAAACAAGATCCCTGTCCCCCAGACTACATCTATTCTGGTTACTTCTCTACACATAATATCGCAATCCGCTGTTTATGACATGGTAATTATCTCCACAGCAACATATTTTGATGTCATAAATGGAATTAAGATACTGACCCAACTGCAAAACATGGGTGTGGTGCCCAGTGCCCTTTGCTGGTTCCAAGACTACCTGATACAGAGAAATCAATGTGTCAAAATTGTGCAAACAGTATCCAGCGCAAAAGAGGTATCATTGGGGCACCCCAGGAATCAATACTGGGGCCCCTACTCTTCAGCCTCTTCTTAAATGACCTTCCCACAGCCTGCAACACCAAACTCGTACTATATGCAGATGATGCTGTGCTCCTGAGCAGCAGCACGTCTCAGGCTGCCCTATAATCTGAACTGCAGAACTCCTTCTCCAAACTCGAGGACTGGTTCTGTAGTCATAAGTTGCTACTAAACCACAAGAAGACCAAGGCCATGCTTATGTCCCACCCCTACAACAAAAATAAGCATCACCCTCTCATCATCTCCAAGTCATGCGGTGAGCCGCTGGAACAAGTCGACTTGTTCAAGTATCTGGAGGTTATAACAGATGATACCCTCACGTTTGTGCACCATATTGACTCTCTGGTCAAGACAGTCAATACCAAGACTGGTGTCCATTACAGGCACAGGCAATACCTCTCCCCGGGGGCCCTCCACCTCTCAGTCCACAGTTCCATTATATCTACTATTGACTATGGACTAGTGGTCTACGGGGCCGCAATAGATACAGTGCTCAAGAGGGTTCAGACTGTGCTCAACAAAGCCTGCAGACTCACCCTGGATGCCGACTGTGGCACTCACACCAGTACTCTGTTCGAACGCACAAATTGGCTGTCGTTAAAAAACAGGGTCAAATTCCAGACTTGCATCCTAGGGGAAGAGGGCTCTATTGGGTAAAATACCACCAGGTGTAGGCAATTTGATCAAGGTGGCCAACTTGTTACAGGTCACCAGAGGTAGGACTAGATGGGCCTTGGCTATCCCCTTCCATCACACCTCACTTGGGCAATGTGCATTTGCCTACCAGGCCCCTCTGTGGATGAATGAACTCCCCGGGCACCTCTTGGCCACAAACTGTCTTACCTCAAACAGCACCTAATACTCTCTAAGTGCACCTGCCCCCAAGTCCAGCCACACCTGCTCTCTCTGCCACCCAGCAAGCACTAGGCAGGCCTCAGGCACCCCCTTCCTCTGTCCCTTCTCATGATTTGCCTCAGCAATCAGTCTGCATCATGTTCCTTTGGCACCCGCCACCCCACCTTCCCCCCTTCCCCAACTCCCACTCCCATGAGTTTCCCCAACAGTCACTACTAATGCAGGCTGCCTGATCATGCCCCCTCACATCCCACCATTTACTCTAACATATCTTCTCCGCTCAGCCTCCCCTCACCCCCCATTTCTCCCTATACCATATTGCCCTTCTTCCCCACCCTTCACTTCCACTGCAGTACTTACCTCTCTCTCGTACCTCCTTTCTTCACCCCACTGCCAGCTATCCCCATCCCTCTGAACTACTGACAAGGCACTTTGTGGCTGCTTATTCCCCCTCCACCCTCAAAGTGTTTTTGTTATTTTAACTTGTACCTATGTTTTGAGTTATTCTGTAAGTTCTGAATCCAAATTGTATCATTCACTGTGGTGTACCTTTGCTTTCTTCTATTGTACTTTGTTTTGCAATCTATGACGTGGAACCTTTGTAAAAGAGCTTGCGGTCAAAGGTCTTTTCCGAATCACTAAATAAATAAATAAATAAATAAGATGTCAGATGTAGGCAGGAAGCCAGAGCTAAAAGGGCAGCAATACTGCATTCATGCAAGTACCCTTAATAATAAGAAAATAAGTGTAAAACGTACAGAATAAAATATGAAACATAGGCTATTTATGCCTGAATATTACATTTTTTCTAAGTTGTCGCAACTGTGTCAGGAGCACAGAGGTTCAAAGCTTGTGCAGAGCATTCTCAAAATCACCAGTCTAGAGTCTCTAAAAGGGGCACTCAGCATAGACTGCTGCACATCAGTGGCAAACCCAGCCACATGCAGCCAGGAGTATCTCTGAAGGCATATGCCAGAGGCAGCAGCCCTGGCCAAAGCACTGGAGGCATCACATGCAGAACGCAATAGAGGTTTACCAGTACCCATACCCGATGAAGCAGTTATAAATCAAATCTGCCTTGGCAGGACAGTCAGCCAAAGCCTGAATAGTGGACATGGCAGACTTCCACAGGCTATTTGGATATGTAATTACATAAGCCTGGTAGTTAGTCATTCTGAAGCCTAAGGACACAGAGGTATAAGTCCTTTTGTCCATAACGTCCAGTATTCTAGATTCTTTATTAGGAGGCAGGGAGCTCATGTGCCTAGGGAAGGAAAGGGGAAAGGGAAATTTGTTTAACCAAGAAAAACACACTAAGCTGGAGCTAGTTTCCAAGAGTGACCTGGGAGCACAAGGAAGTTAAGTGACTTGCTCAAGGTCACACAGTACGCAAGTGGGGGCTGATGGGATTCAAACCCAGGTCTCCAGGTTTGTAGCTCAGTGCCCTTAACCACTATAATACACTGCCTAGGGGCCCTAGAATGATCATGAGCAGCTATGAAAACCACAAAATCTGGTTCAGGTTGTGATGCATAGTATGGCTTAGCAGATGAAGTAGGGTATTGCTTATCAGCCTTTCTGTGTACTGCAGGCAAGGTATTAGGCCTATGCCAGGCAGCAAACGTAGCATCCTCCAAGGCAGGATTACAGGAAGTAAGATAATAGACGGAGTAGTATGGACCTCAAGAAACTCTAACAAATTCCTCTTTTAGCAACAAAGCCCATTACACTTTGGATTTGCCTCAGTAGTGCCTGAGGAGGAGCACCCTCGGGAGGGGATGTGGGGTGTGTAGAACAGAGTCCTCACTGCATGAGTAAAGGGTACAACAGGAAAGGAAACCCTCTTCAAAGGGATCATGTTATCTTTCCTCATCCTCTAAATCCTCCTCCATATTTAGATCAAGATTTTAATCCTCATGTGGAATGACAATGGGGGTGAAAATCACAGCTGGCAACAATGATGGACGCTGTGAGGGAGGAATAGCAGACATTCTTCTAGATCCTGTCAACTGTGACAGTACCGACTGGGAAGGCCTCATCGATGGGACAGCCATTATCATCGGAAGAAGCAGAGACAACAGCTGGCGAAACAGTTCAGAGGTTGTCACCAGTATGATCTGGGTGTCAACAGCACCCCATAAAGGGCTCGGGACTACTGTCATCAATGGTTAGAACCAGATGATGGAGGCAGCATACTGTCCGTAGTAGGTATGGTAGCACCAGAGCCAGACTCTGACCTCGGCATCTCATCGACGGTCAGAGGGCTGTAGTTGTCACTGCTGAAGCAGATGACAATGAGAACTTACCCTCCTTCAATGTAGAGTTCGACTTCACCAGCGGAAGCAGGAGCCTTGTCCTTATGTTTGTGTTGATGGTTGAAAAGGAGGACTTGATTACTTTTCCTGGTCTTTGTCCCTTGGCATCAATGAAAGAATCAAATGCCAGGGAGTATCCTTCCTGGTGGCAGCCATTAAGCAAGAGGGAGAAACTGACTTGGAGCCCATGGCTTTGGCAACAGCTTTGATGGCACTGATGGTAACGAAGATTTCAAGAGCCTTCTTTCGGTGTCTCCTTCTGGCCTAACTGAATCCTTGGTAGATCTTGCAGGCCCCATGGTGTGGGACATGCCAAGACAGCAAACACAAACCATGTAAGCTGCAGCCTTGCAGATCTTGTAACCGTAAGTACAAAACTTAAATAAAGGTTCTTTTGATGACAGCATAAAATGATGACATGGAAAAGTATAACAAAGTTCGAAAATAAAGTCAAGTAATACTAACATACTAAAATGCCAGCAGAATAGGCCTAACGGTCTTTCGTGTCTGCTCGTTTGGTCAGCCCCCACCCTGGGTGCTGACCTTGCTGTCCCCCTCGCCTTCTCTGGCTTCTCCCTTCCCAGTTCCGGATATTCTTGCTGCATTGGATTTTGCTTCCAGGACCCTTCCCCTGTACCTGTCCCACCCCCTCTTGAACCCCTCCACTGTCTCTGCCTCCACCAGCCCCCTAGGCAGTGCATTCCATGGCTCCACCACCCTCTCAGTGAAGTAGCACCTCCTCCTTTCTCCCCTGAATCTTCCCCCCTCCAGCTTCCACCCATGCCCTCTAGTGGCCCCTTCCTCCTTTCCTTCGAAGCACCCTGACTGTTCCTTCCCCATTTACCCTCTTCATGTACCTGAAGACCTCTATCATGTCCCCCCGGTCCCTTCTCTCTCTTCCAATGTGTACATATTTAGCTCTTCGAGCCTCTCCTCATAGGTCCTGTCCCCCAAGCCCCAAATCATTTTGGTTGCCCTCCTCTGGATCCTCTCCAGGAGGTTAATGTCCCTCTTTAAGTGTGGCCTCCAAAACTGCACGCAGTACTCCAGGTGCGGCCTCACCAAGCAGTTATACAGAGGGAGTATCACTTCCCTCCTTCTGGAGGTGATCCCCCTAGCGATGCATCCCAGCATGCTGTTGGCCTTGGCTGCTGCCCTCCTACAAGTCTCAGAGTTGTTCATCTTGACATCCACCACCACCCCCAGGTCCCTCTCAGCCATTGGGACTTGTAGTATTCCCCCCTCAGGGTGTACACTTGGCCTGGGTTTCTGGCCCCCAGGTGGAGTACCTTGCATTTCCCTGCATTGAACCTCAGCTTCCACTTTCTAGACCATCTTTCCAGAGCCTCCAGGTCCCCCTGCAGGGCCACCCTTCCCTCCTCCCCATCCACCACCGCCCCCAATAGACGGGGATGTTTCTCTGCAGGTCCGAAGAGCGGTCAATGGCAGGAGAAAGAACTGGGGAACAATGGGACCGCCCACACTTTATAGGCACCAACGCTGCATATCATTGTGGGTGGTCCCTGCTAGCAATAGTTTCTTCGTGGTCCTGATCCTGACAGCTTACAGTTCCAAAGGTGTGGCCCAATGGAGATGTTCTCGAAGATCTTTAATTGCTGTATAAACTACAGGAGTTTACAGTCTTATGGATCATCCAGTGTCTGCATCTGCACAAAGGGATTAAAAGATGTGATGCAAGCACTGAATATTTATAAGCCTGTAATCCTTCAGTGTTTACACCACACACAGGTAAAGACCATATATAAACAATACACACCCAAACCCTACAAAATCAAGGGTGTAATGCTATCTCAGGGAACTGTAGAGAAATATACAGTAACTCACTCAACTAAATATCTCCAGACCCTCTTGAAATCATTACACCCTTATGTTTAGTGTAGTTTATCTCTTACATGCTTTCAGAAAAGTCCAGCACTCACCACCACAATAAAAACGCTGCCTGCTGATTTCCATCCCAGGTGCAAAATTGATTAAAGTGCCAGTGATAAACACGTCTTGACTAGTGTCGGACTAACTGTCCTTTATCAAAAGACATGCAGAACCAATTCAAAATCTGCCTTAAATAGGCACAAGTATATGACATCATCATCAGTGCCCACACAAATCAGAGTGTAAAGTGAAGCAATATCCATATAAAATGGCTAATGTAAAAAAAATACTATATATACAAAAAACATATATACTTATTATTAAAAACATATAAATATATGTTTAACATATTTTAATGTGAGTACCCTATGTGCACTCCAGTTAATTTACAAAAATCTAATATCTATATTATCCTACTAATAATCAGGAATACACATAATAGGTCTGACTCCACAAAACCTAATTTTCTTTCATTAATGTATGTACCGGTACCTAAAAACGAATCTCATGATTGCACTATTTTATTACTATTGAAAATACATGCGCATCTCCATATTTTATAAGTACCATAATTAGCTAATGTTTAATATAATAAGGCTACATATCCCTTTCTTATCTATATTTAATATATGGCATCAAACTAATTATATCATTCAACCCAGAAGATTTGCAAGCTCCTAGAGTAAACATCCAAAAACCTTCTTGCTGAAGAATCAGATTTTTATAATCCCCTCCTCTCTTATCAGGCTTGACTTTTTCTATAGTCTGAAATGTGAACTGATGTTCACCACACTGCATCCGATTTGTAACATGTACTGCTGTAGCATACGTAAGATGCCCATTTTTAATCGCCCTGCAGTGCTGTCCTACGCGGTATTTAAAAATTCTTAGTCTTGCCAACGTAGAAGGCACCACAGGTACAAGTGGCCAAATAGATCACTCCCATAGTATCGCACGTCATGAGCTGCCTAATAAAAACGTTTTTTCATTACTCAAAACTGTGAAATTATTTGCCAGGTTTGATAACTATACAGTAAATACATCTTTTGCAAGCAAAACAGCCTACCGATGTACTAGTAAGCCTAGGTTTTTCCAGTTTACTGTGAACCAAATGGTCCCTTAGGGTACTAGCTTGTCTAAAAGGAGGACATGAAGAAATAAGCTCGTCTAAAAGGAGGACATGAAGAAACTTCTTTCAAATATCTATCTCCTCTTAACACATGCCAATATTTTCAAATAATTTCCCCTACTGCATGTGTATGCACTGATTAATCCACAACAAAATTACAAACATGACCATCTTGGTGTTTTTTTTTTTGTTTGTTTTTTTTTTTTTTTAAATCAGGCCCCTTACATAGTACCTCATTTCTGGACATCTCACTCACTGAAATATTAGTTAGATTTATTGGTTTCCTATTATACCCCCTATCAATAAATCTATGTTCAAAATCCTTAGCAGCTGTCTCATACTTCATTTCAGCACTGCAATTTCGTTTTAACCTAAGGAACTGTCCCTTAAGAATGTTACCAATAACATGTCATGGATGACAACTTGAAGACAGCAACAATGTATTACGTGAAGCTGGCCGGTGGCGCTGAGGTTGAGGTGCTGGGCCGCCCACCTGTGGGCGACCCGGGTTGGGAGCGAGCCTGGACTGCAGGGGTGTAGGAGAGAGGATCGCAGTCCAAGAGGGACTGCCTCCCTCCAGGAGGGATCCAGGGGTAGCCCAGGTGCAGCAGCCGGCCCCAGTGGAGACCCGGCAGCACTGCTACGCACAGGGCTCGTAAACAAGGGGCAGACGTCAGGCAGCTGCCTTCCGGACACAGGTAGGAGCACCCACATCGTGGGCTGGGTGGCACTACCCGTCACGTCGGTGGTGCTAAGCTGCTAAAAAAACCTCTAGCCCCGGACGAGCGGCAGCCTCCCAGAGCCGTGTGCCACACCCAACACTGCAGCCCTTCCACCACCTCTTTGATCTCCTTGGGCCCTATATGTCCCTCCCGGGCCTGGAGAAAGCAATGACCTTGAGGATGGTGGGGCTCACAGTGGGCCGCACAGCGACATCAGTGGAGAGGTCTGAAAGAGTTCCAGTGCCAGGGGCGACAAATAGAATTGTGTAAAAAAAAAAAATACCAATGTATTACATTCACAATCCTTTCTGTAAATATTCATTTCTAAGTTTCCCTTTTTATCCTTAGTGATATACAAGTCCAAAAAACAAATATCTGTGTCGCTGACACTATAGCTAAAAGGTAAATGTGGGTTATTTTTTTTTAATTCATTTTTATTGCATATTTAGGCACAAATATAACAAGTACATCTCTTCTATCTGCAGATTTCATTACAAATTTTCCAAAAGTGGACTCAGTAAAGAATCCACAATACCCCTTTATTCCATCTTCAGTAGCCAATCCATTACTTTAGCTAGACATTATATTATGCTCCATCCGATTAGCACCTGTAGTTTTCCACTATGACTCAATCTAAGGGACCCCTCTCCCCTTCCATCCCCTCCTTGTCTCCCAATGTTCCTCCCCTGTTACTCACTACCATCACCCAGGGGGTCCACCAACTCACAAAACTCTGCATCCGCAGATTAAGTTTATGAGTGATTTCCTCCATGTCCTGGATCTCTCCAATGATGGTTAGCCAATCTTGATAGGTCGGGGAGTGTGGAGAAAGCCATTTCCTTGTTATAGCCTTGTGGGCTGCTGTCAGTAAGATATTCCACAGATAGACACTGTCCTTTCCTCTAACATCCTCCGGCCTTACTCCTATTAATAGGTTCTTGTGGCCAAGATTGAGTCCAGTGTGGAATATCTGATCTATCCCACGGGCCATCTCTGTCCAGAATTTTATCAAACCAGGACATGAACAGAAAATATGAAAATAATCCACCCTGTTCCCCCCGCATCCCCTCCAGTATTCCATTGAGCAGTTCTTATCCCATCTATTTTTAATTAATGGTGTAACAAAGAATCTTAGCCTGACTTTCCACTCAAATTCTCTCCACCTTGGAGAGTATGTGGTTCTAAAGGCCTGGGCAAAGGCGGATTCCCATTCCCATTCAGCTAGTTTCTCCCCCAGTTCAAGCTCCCATCTCTGCTGGACATGTATGATCCCCCCTACCCCTATCTCTTAGGGCCCCATATATGGCAGACACCTGGCCTTTGGGTTTCAATGAGCTTATTATTGCCTCCACTATGTCCCTCAGCCCCCCCCCTTCAGGTGGGATCCGTTTAAATTGTGTCTGTAGGTTCTGTATGTGTACTCTTATCTGCAAGTAACGAAAATAATCTGCCTGCTTTACGGAAAATCTTTCTTTAATTTGGTTAAACTCCAAAATTACATTCCCCTCCAGAAACTGACTCAGAGTACAGGCCAAGTCGGCCCTATCTCTTAAAGGTGAGATCCTGATTGGCTGGAAGAAACCCCGGGTCCCATGCTATCCATCTAAAGGGCCAAATCTCTCCTTGGAGTTTATTTTTATTCCAAAGGCACCGAAGGGCTTCCAGGGTATTTCTCACGGCCAACAATATTATTTTAACCTCACTATCTGTAATTCTTGGCACTGTCATCCTAGCCTCCAGGGGGTTCCCTCAGTCTGTGCCAGTTCTACTGATTTCCATCGAGCCTTGTATTCTTTTGTGGACCACAGAAGTGCCCGTCGCAGCTGAGTGGCTAAATAATCCTCCAGATTAGGGACATTCCTCCCCCATATTTTTTGCTGATTTGCATTATTGTGCTCTTAATTCTGGGCCTCCTATGGTTCCAAATAAATTTTGTAATCCATCCTTGCCAAACCTGAAATTGGTTCTTGTGTATTTTCAATGGGAGACCTAGAAAGAGATATAGATATCAGGGCAATATATTCATGGTGACAGATTGAATTCTTGAGTACAGGGGCAAGTTCAACATTTCCCACTTTTTAATATCTTGTCTGATCTGTGTCGTAAGTAAATCAAAATTGGTAGAGTAGAGCATTGTGAGATTCTTGGCGATTTGGATCCCCAAACATTTCATTTTGCACCTGTTCCAGTTCAGGGGTAATAACTGTAGTATATTTGAACTAGGATTGTAAAACATTTTTAGAACTTCTGTTTTATGTTTATTGAGTATTCAGAAAATTGTCCAAACTCATCTATTATCGACCAGATTTTGGGAATGGATTTTTCTGGTTTCATTAGAAATAGCAGGACATCGTCCGCATACAAAGATTTTATGTCCCCCCCCCCCACATTATTATTCCCTCCACCTCCTTCTCCTCCCTCACAGCTTGAGCCAAGGGCTCCATGTATACAGCAAAGAGGAGTGGTGACAATGGACAGCCCTGTCTGGTGCCCCTGCCCAGAATGAATCTCTGAGAGATCCCTCCATTCCACCCTCACAACGCCTGCGGAGAGGCATACAAGGCCTTGATCACTTCCCAGAATAATGGTGTTTTGGAGTACCAACAGTAGGAAACTCCAGGTGACCCTGTCGAATGCCTTTTCGGCATCCAGGCTCATAACACAAGTGGGGATATGTTGTTTGTTTATGATATCTGTTAGGTCTATGGTCAGACAGACTCCCTCAGGAGCTTGTCTGCCCTCCATGAATCCCGTCTGGTCAGGATGTATTAAGTTTGTAAGGAGTGGTTTGAGTCTGGAGGCTATTATGGCCATAAAGATTTTATAATCCACGTTGAGGAGGGATATCGGTCTATATGACCAGCATTCCCTTGGGTCTCTCCTTCCTTTCGGGATCACAGTCATGGTGGTATAGTTCCACGAGGGGGGAACCGTCTTTCCCTCCAGCCATACCTGATTGCATCTTTTAGGAGGGGGGGGCCCATCTCCTCCACAAACATTTTGTAAAGTTCACTGCTAAACCCATCTGGGCCTTGGCACTTACCTACCTTCAGGGCCATCACCGTGTGGAGTATCTCCTGTTGGGAAACTGGCAATCCCAAGGACTGCCATTGGGCTTCTGAGAGCTGTGGCAACCCCAGGGTATTTAAAAACTTTTGGACTTTCTCAGTGTGAATTCTGTAGCGGGTGATACAGTTGTTTGTAGTAGGAGACCAGGGCATCTGATATTTGTTTCCATTTGTGTGAAATATGTCCTGTGACCGGGTGCCTGAGGGCCGTGACCTGGGCTCGTGCCGCCTGTTGTCTCAGGCAATAGGCCAGTGCCCACATGGTTCTTGGGCCTCCCTCATAATAGAATTGTTTTGTGTAAGAAAGGGCTTTCTCTATCTCATTTGCTTGAATTTTTTTGAGTCTGGATCTAACTTCTTTTATTTCCTTTTCTACACTTCTATTGAATTTTAGTTTTTGCTGACCTTCTAGAAGTCTAAGTTGACTTGTCAGGTTATCTACTTGTTTGCCCTTTTCCTTTTTCCTATAGGTGGCTATTGAAATAAGTTTACCTCTTACCATTGTCTTAACTGTATCCCACAAAATTTGATGGGTAACGTCTTGGCCCCCACTGGTCTGAATAGTACGCTTTATTGCCTCTCTAATTTCCTCCTTCACGTCTTCATCTTTTAGGAGGCTAACATTCATCCTCCACTGCATGGGTTTTTGGGGTAGTTGCAAGTTTATCTCTGCACAGATAGGTTGGTGGTCCGATAAGGACTCCGTGCCCACCCACATGGATTCAAACACCTGGAGATCCCTAGTATAGGTGAGAAACATATCCAACCTTGAGCAGATTTTTTATCTTGGGGAGTAAAAGGTGAAGTCCCTTGCCGTTGGGTACTTCTCCTGCCAAATATCTACTAATCCAGTGTCCCCATGAGTTTTCTGAGTGTCTCTGAGTGCCCTAATGTTCGAGGTGGTATCTAGGGTCCTGCTCAGAGTTACATTCTAATTGCCCCCCGCTATGACCACCCCCCTCGCCTTCTCCACTAGTGTTGTGAACAGATCTGCAAAGAAATTAATGGGAGAGCCTGGAGGAGCATAGACATTTAGTAGGGGAACCCTCATATCCTGGATCTGTCCCATTACCAATACATATCGAGCCCCCTCATCGATCACCACCTCCTCCTCTTCAAAAGGTAATGAGGCAGACAGGAGAAAGGCCACGCCCCTCTTTTTTCCCCGTTGCCAAGGATGCCTGATAAATTTTTGGGAAGCCCCTGTTTTTCAGTTTGAGGGCTTCATTTGGGGACAAGTGGGTTTCCTGTAAGAAACTTATCTCACACTTTTGTTTTTTTAGGATCTTCTGAAGCTGTTTATTTTTGATCGAATGGTTTATACCATTTACATTATAGGACAGGATTTTAGATTTAGCCTGGATCATTTTGAATCACGAAGAGCTCATGTAATATGTAGTTCCGTCCGACATCTCCTTGGGACCCCCCACTTAATCTGTTCCTTATTTCCTTTTCCTCTTCCCTCACAGGTTGCCACCATCTACCCCCCTCTTTCCCAATCTTAGTCTGCAGTTGGTTAATTTGCTTACTGTGCCAAACTTTATGCTTGCAATTCAAATAAACTTTGTTGGCTCTCAACCCTTGTCCAGCTTCAACATTAGATAAAACCTGTTTCACTGTTCCCCCACTAGATGGGAGTATAACCATACATTCAACATGTAACTGAAAATTAATCTGTACTAAAACATATACAGATTGAACCATAAAACTGGGAATACAATTAACCTGGATATACTTCACATATATCTCCTCCTCTGTATCCTCATAAATGCGTGTTATAATTCTCCGGTGGAGATAATTCAGAGGAGTATTTGTTAATTTTTCTGAACTTCCAAGGTCAGTCCACGCTCCAATTTGTGGACTGGTTTGTGTTTCACCTGTGACACTGTGCCCATTATGATGGTATGGGCTACGCCTCCTTTGAGAACTAGTTTTGGGTCCCTGCCCAGTTCTCACAGGCGGTACTAACGTCAGCAGCAGCAATGCCTGTATGATATGCATTTAAATTCAGATCCCCTTCTCTCTTCCTCTTTCCAGCCCCCTATTTATAATTATCCTCGAGAGAGTCACCCCTTCATATGTCCCTCTGACAGTAAGGCATCCCCCGATTCCCATTAAGGAGAGTATAATAAACCCTCCTTCCAGGCCTGCTAGACAGAATATTTGTCAGATCAAGTTCCGTTTCATATTTCTCATTATACGTATAATTATCCTCCCTCCCATTCTCCTCATCATTTCTTTCAATTTTTTTCTCTGTTCCTTTATCCACTTGTTATTATACATTATCTATCTGCTGGTCACATTAACATTTTATTTACCATTTCTCTTCATGTCCCCCCCTTTCAAGACCAAGAGTCACACAGCCCCCCAAGGGGCAGGGGAAGGAACCCCCTCCCCAGTTTTAACGGGCACACTGGCTGAAGTGGGAATGGCGCCCCTATTTCCCACGTCTTTGTTGTAGTCTTTCAAAGTGCACCCTTTCTCCAGCGTGTCGTTCCCCGAAGAACAACAGGCCTCCATCCAATGGGGTGCTAATAAATAGTACCTTGAGTGAGTTCCTCGGGGTAGTCCCCATGTTACTCCCATCTCAGGAGAGGCCCATATAAGTTCCTACCTTACCAGAGTGTCTTCAAGAGGATTCAATCCTTGAGCAAGCTGCCGCTTCTTCCCCCTCCTCCATCTCCTACTCAGCCTGCAAAGCACTTCCCGACCGGCATTAGAGGAGCATAGGGCCTTAATAGTGCCACGATGTCCGTTTTTAGGATTGTGGGGGTTGACTGGATAAATTGTCGGTTACAGGGTGATCCTTTACAAGCCACTGACCAGGAGGATCTTCTCGGCTGCCTCTCCAAGCGCTCTTTCTCCATCCCAGGGACTGGAATTCCCTGATCTTCCAGAAATCTTGAAGCCACCAGCAGATCCTCAAACACCTTTGTGCCTTGTTTTGTTTCAACTCGCAGTAGTGCAGGAAAGAGCATTTGCGCCTTGAAATTCTTGGCCCTGAGCTGCTTCAGGATAGGCCACATGGATCGCCTCGCTTCCTGGACCCCTGACGTGTAGTCGTTGTCTATGAAGGTTCTGTGAGAACCGTACATCAATAATCCCATTCTCCACGCTCTCCTCAGAACTTCTTCCTTTGTGCTGTAGCTTGTCATTTTTACTACAAAGGATCTCAGGCGTGTATCAGGGCCTGTGGGTCGCTGACTCAGGGCACGATGTGCCCAATCCATCGAGAGATCCATGTCTTCTGGCAACTTCATTACTTCTCTCAGGACCTTCTGCATAAATGTAATTGGGTCTGATGCTCCTCCTTCAGCGCCCTCAGGAATATCATATGTGGAGGTTCTGACGCCTGCTCCTGCCTTCCAGGTCGTCGAGTTTGGCCCTCAACTCTCTCTCTCTCTCTCTGACCATCAGAAATAGCAGCAGATGGTCGTGGTGGTCTGACTGCTCTATTACACTTGTAAGCCCCATCTCGAGTTTGTCTGTTCTATGCTCGATTCTTCCAATATCCACCCAAAGCTCTGTGAGTGTCATGTCTGTTTTCCACACGGTTTTAGCCGTTTGGATAATGGAGGAAGCTAAATTTGTGTAGTCTTCCTCTTGTTCAGCGTCGGGCGCCATGTTAGGTTCTTCTTCCGTAGGCCCATTAGGTCAAGTTATTTTTTCTCCTTGTAACAACATCTGCAGCTTCTGAGCCGGGGTTTGGGAGTTCCTAGTTAAAATTGCTCTAGATCTCATCATCTTAGCAGGTGATTGCATTCTTGTAGAACGGTGGAAGCCTGCGGATTATGTGTAGGGCTGAGAGGAGCTCAGTACTAAGCTGCCATATAGAAGATGTCGTCACCGGAAGTCCCGAATATGTGGGTTAGATGCACTTCAAGCTCCTAAAGGGAGCCTTTTGGATTTACAGGTACTGTGTACGAGATCGCATATCCTCCCTTTGCCTCTAATGGGAGGGGGATCCTGCCCTGAATCACGAAGAGAAAGGGACAGCTGACAGTGCCTAGGGATAAAGCTGATTAGCTGCCAGTCAGACCACAGAGGATAAAAAACTTTATTTGGGGGGTGAGGAGGCATATTCCAGAAGGTAAGTATGGCCTGGAGAAATTGAGAGGTTTAGTCAGCAAAAAAAATTTTCAGCTTGCTCTGCATCTTATCTGTAAGCTAATGCAGTCTCAGAAGGATGGGACAGACGTGTTCTAATTATTTTGCAACAGACAGCTCCAGCAGCAGAAGGAGCATTCTGTGGGAGATGATGTTCCTAAGCGAATGATCAGTAAGAAGATTAGCTGGACCCATACCTCTCAACGAGGAACGTTCCTTATTTTACTTCACAAAAGCTCCCTGTTCCACATTGTGAGGACTTGTCCCACATTCAGTGTTAACATTTTAAAGCAAAAATCTATAGTAAATGATGCAAACAATATATTATTCAATTAATAACAGACTTTCTGAACAGAAACACAAACATTTTAACAGTGTTCTGAGCTTCCTAGGTAAAGATTTGATTAAGTGTTCCACATTTTGCTCATTTGTTCCACATTTTGAAAGGCAATGTTCCATATTTGGGGGACAAAAGGTTGAGAGGTATGGCTGGAACACAGTGGAGTAGTGACAGCTGTATTTGAAGTGGTGCTTATGGCAAGTCAGCATGTAATGCCAGTGATGGTAACCTGGTCATGAGCAAAAGAACTGAAAGGACTGAAACAAAAGGGTTTGTACAGAGAAGACTACATCAACTATTTGTTAGAGTGTTTCTGGTTTCACCCATTGGAGGCACACAGGCCCTGAATGGGGTGGGGCAATTTAGATCCCCCAGCAAATATGTTTTCCTTAAAGCAAAACAGTTTTTAAACATATTTATTCCTCTGAACACAAAAATGACCATCAGCAGACTTCTAGTCGGGAACCCCCGCCCCCATGCTGCACATCAGAGGGAAACCTCTATATCAGGGTAAGGGAGAACTGTGTCAGTGGCTGAAGTGGTCACAGTGGCTGCATTTAAAGAGCTAGTGTACTGCCTGGAAACTGTCTGCAATTAATTGTAACTTTCAGATGTAGTCAGTTATCACTTCATATATCTCAAGTATTTATTCTTTTCTGTTTGCTAATTAGAAGATTTTCCACCTGGCAGTACTGGGGTGATGGGTGGAGCAGCACTCTGGATGAAAAACAAAAGTCAGTTCTGTTCCTCCCACTACATCAACACTGAAACCACACTGACTATGACATCTCTAGTAACCAATGAGAACAATTTCTCACTGCCAGGTTTAACTTTCACATGAAGCAGCACGGACTGGCTCTCCCTGGTTACTAGTGATGTCACAATTTCCTGCATTTTGATTGGTAGCTTGTGAAAGTCACTGCTCAGACTGCAAGGATTGTGGCACCTCAAGGTGTTTGGTCTCATTTTTGACGACATGGTGGGAGGAACAGAACAAACTTTTTTTCCCTCCAGACAGAGTGCAGCCCCACACATCACCCCAGTACTGCCAGGTGGAAAATCTTCTAATTAGCAAACAGAAAATTAAAAAATACTTCAGATGCTGGAAGTGATAGCTGACTTCATCTGAAAATTACTATTAATTGCAAGAAGTACACTGGCTCTTTAAGGCTTGCAAGCACCATGTCTGAAAAACCACTGAGGGACTGATTAACAGAGCCAGTAACGGAAGCAGGAGGGCACTGGCAGAGTCACAGCTGTCAGAATGCAATACACTACAGCCATGATTGGCTTCACTCTGCCACCTCTCCCTCAGATGTTGTCAAAATGTAGTCTGAATCAAAATGTTGTCCGAATCCCACAGTACCAGTATGTAGAAGCAGGAAGGGCAGTGCCTATAGACACAACAGTACTGTCCTGCACAGGGTTGGTGATGCTCCCACGACCAGAAAAGTCAATATTACAAATTAAAGTTGGGCACTCACTCCTACGAGGATAGGCACACCAGCAGTTTGATTTCAATCCATTTATTAGAACAGGTAAAACATCCAGACATCAGGACCGCCTTGCCTGTATACCAGTAACATTTTCAGAAACCCCCGCAGAGCTGTTTTTCTTTAAAGAGATTTGTATCCCCGGCTTGCAGTTCAGACCCCTACTCAGGCCATGTTAGGCAACCACCCAGCCTCATCTGCCACTTACAACTCCACTTCTTGTGCCTCCACAGCTGGGTTCCTGTGTGAGGGCCATACCCCCAGAATGAAGAACATGCTCGGGTGGAGGAGTGTCAAGTGGGGACCAAGCGTGCCAGCGGTCATCATGCTACGGCACACATTACCATCCATGGGCGAGATGGCCTGTGCTTTGTAGCACTCTCCTGCCCATGTCGCTCTGATTCCCGCTCCCAGAGTTCGCTGATAAATCCACGTCACTGTCACAAAAGTTTTTAGATGGACCCAGGACTCCATCAGATTTAAAGGAGAAAATCACATCAGTCATTCAGCTTACAAAGCAAAGTTTAGCTCAATCCATTTTATATCTTTCCAGGTAATACTACTAAATGTGGTCTCTCTCTCAACTTGTAGACAATGTACAGTAGCTTCATATGGTACTAGCACATTAGCCTTCAGGTCAAAATGCCATGGGTTCTAGTCCCACATCAGAAAATGGGCTCACACTTCAAAGATGGCACGCTGCAGTGCAGTTTAGTGCAGTGCTGGTAGGTACTAACTTTCAGATTGATGTGCAAATCAGGGTTCCTTCTATCTCTATTGTCTTGATAGGTGTCCAAGTGGAAGACAAAGAACTCATGGCACTGTTGGCAAGAGCTGGTAAAGTTCCCCAGTGTCCTGGTCAACATTCCCATTCCCAATAAAAATGGCTCAGGAACTGTCCATTGCTGTGGATGGGTGATGTTACGCAAAATTGCTGTCACCAGCAATTAGTCACTTCCAGTCTCTCTCATTGCTTTTAAGTTTTTTGGGGATACGATGTGTATGAAAAGCACTAGATAAAGTGGGTCTATTTAAAAGTGAAGCAGAATGTAGTCTGCTCTGTTGTACATGCTCACCATCTACCTTAACTGTGTGCCTCTGTGCTATGTTTCCTGAATGCCATCAGATCTGGAGTCTGCTGTTGCTCCTACTGTTATATATCTTCCTGCTTTCTCACCTCCCAGTGTGCTTCGCAGAAGGGTTTAGTTACGAACATACGAAATTTGCCAGCAGATAAAGGCCTAGAGGTCTATCAAGTCTGCTCGAATGTGCAGCTAGCACCCCTTATTCTGCAGCTGCCCCTCCCTTCCACCCTTCCCCTTCATTAACCCTCCCACTTGTCCTGTCCCATCCTCGCTTGAAGCAGTCCACTGTTCTACTGCATACCACTCAGCAGGTAAGCGATTCCACCCATCCACCACCATCTCTGTAAAAAGTGTCTCCTCATCTCCTCCTGACCTTCCTTGCTCCAATCTCATATCATGGCCCTGGTGCCCTCCCATCCCTACTCTGAACAGCCCCTCTGTACCAGTCTTGTTT